>CP125978.1:425378597-425629711 GCA_030063025.1 Avena longiglumis
TTGGTGTGGTAATCACTCTACTGGCCGGAGGTCGATGCGTGTCATGCGATTCTGGTATGCTCTCTTGCTTGGCGTTTTCACGATGATCGCGGCTGGTATCGGTCCGGCGTGGTACTTAGCCGTTAATTCGCTATCCGAGGATGCGGAGGACCGAGGTCGCCGTGAGCGAGGCGGTTGTCTTGGTTAAGTAAAACCAGTCGAGCTAGGCGACTCAATGGGAGACTCGGTTTGGCGTTTTTCGTGGATGCAAGACTGAAATATTTCAGTGCTCTTACGCACTACTTAGCCGTGCGGTCGCTGTACCAAAGGTTGACTTCTGCATTTTAGCATGACGCTGTTTATTACTGAAGCGAGTGGCACAAGGCATGGAGAGTAGACGCAATTTGCGTGAACTGCTTCTTTTATTTCATAGCGATCGAGAGTACATGTGTAGGGTTCTAGGAGTAGAACTTCCGGAGGAGATTTACATTCCATGGTCGCAGCGCCGAGCTTCGCCGTCCCCGGACGCCGATGAGGTAGTAGCGTCGTTGCGAGCACGCGCCCGATAGCTTAACGGGCCTTCCACGGAGGAGAGCTTGTGCATGCCCTTCTTATCCCGGATGAGGCGTAACACCAGGTCGCCTTCCGGAAGGTGAGTTTTCACCGTCGGCTGTGGTAGCGGCGAGCCCTTGCCGATAAATGGCGGTGCGCGATCGGGCGGTCGCGTGCTTGGCCGAGTTGGTCGAGCCCATCTTGGCGGGCCAGCTCGTTTGCGGCCTCCGTATAGTGGACGACCGCGGCGAAGTCGTGTTCGAGGTCGGTGGGCATGACTGCTTGGCGCCAGTAGACCATGAAGAAGGAGTGAATCCATCGACTGTTGACCGAGGTGCGGATTCCCGGATGACGGAGGTAGCTCTTCGACCCAGCATCCAGTGCGCTCGAGTGGTACTTGAGTCGCGGCTTTAGGCCGTGGAGGATGCTTGGTTGGCTCGTTCCGCCTGGCCGTTGGATTCGGGTGTCGACGCGAGGTCGAGCCGGATGTGGTGCTCTTCGCAGAATTGCCATTGCTCCCTTGGCGAAGTTTGTGCCGTTGTCCGTGATGATCTTTGTTGGGAACCCGTGGCGGTATATGAGCTCGGCGTAGGAACTTAGTGGCGGTCTTCCGTCGCATTTCGGACTGGCTTGGCCTCCACCACTTCGTGAATTTGTCGACGGCGACTAGCAGGTGGGTGTAGCGAGGGCCTTCTTGAAGGGCCTACCATGTCCATGCCCCACGGCGAATGGCCAGTGATGGGGATTGTTTTGAGCGCGAGCTCGATGCGTCGCGTCCGATTGGCGTGCCGGCACCCGCATCGCTGGACGATGTCGACGGCGTGTCGCGGTGGGTCGAGAAGCCGTGTCGCATAGCCTTGGCGACCGAGGAGGCGGCGGCGTGGTGGCGCAATGCTGAGTGGATGTCGTGGAGGATTTTGCGCCCTTCACCTGGTTGGGCCTTAACGTTGGAACACGCCCGGTGACTGCGCTTGTGTAGCTCGCCGTCGATGATGGTGTAAGACTTGCATCGTGACGATCATTCGGCGTTGTCTCGTCTGCTGGTAGTGCGGTTTCGTGTAGGCGATGTAGGGCTTGGTCGATCGTTCGCTCGGTGAAAAAGTCGACCAAGGCTGCCTGGTTGGATCGACTCGATGTCGATCTCTTCGGGAGAGACTGATGGTTTGAAGATTGTGTCGAGGAACACGCCGGCTGGTGGTGCGAGTCGAGCCGACCCGATGCGGAGAGGGCGTCGGCCTCCTCGTTTTCTCCTGTCGATCCACTCGGCGAGTAGCGATGAAGTGACCGCCCACCTTGTCCACCTCTTGGCGATGCCGCCATGGTGGGGAGACGCGTCGCAGTGCCGCGACTTGTCCCTGCAACGAGGTCGGAGTCTCCGTAGCATCGAGGCGATTGACGCTCATCTCCTTTGCGGCTCGCATGCCGTGGAGTAGGGCCTCGATTCAGCCATGTTGTTGGTGCAGGCGTGAATTGAGGCGGAGGATGTAGCGGAGCTTGTCGCCTTTGGTGAAGTCAGCACTATCCCGCTCCTGCCGTCTGCGTTCTTGGACCCGTCGAAGTGCGAGCTCCGGTGTGGAGGTACGGCGGCTTCTCCGCTCTGGGCCTCTTCCTGATCGGCGATGAAGTACGCGGTGCTCGCGACGTGATCGCCCTTCGTGGCTCGTATTTAATGTTGTGGACGCCAATCTCGGCCCACTTGGCGACCCCCGGTCACCTCGCGATTGCGGATGATGTCTTGTAGTGGTGCCGAGGCGACCGTGATCGGTGCTCCCTGAAGTAGTCTTGCGGCGCCACGAGCCTCAAGACCCGCGTATACCAGCTTTTGATATCTGGGTATCGCTGGCGCGACTCGGTGAGAACCTCGCTGATGTAGTACACGGCCGGACTGGGCGCTCCTTTCCTTCCTCTTGTCGTTCGACAACCATTACGCACCGACGACGTTGGATGCTGCGCGACGTAAACCAGCATAGGCTCTTTGTCCGGTAGTGCGGTAGTAGTGGTGCGGCGAGTAGCACCTTTTTAAGGTCGCGAGCGTCGTCGCCTCCTTGTCCCACTGGAAGGTGGGGTTCTTGCGCATCGGCGGTATAGGGCATCGCCTTTTCACCCAGTGGGATGAAGCGGAGAGAGCCGTTACACGGCCAGCTTCTAGGCGTCGCGGGCACTCGGGTTTGCCGGGCGATCGTGTCGATCTTCGTTGGGTTTGCCTCGATCCCTCGTTTGGAGACGACGACCCGATGGTTGCCGGTGGGTACAATCAAGGTGCACTTGCCTCGTTGAGCTTTATCTTGTACCTCCGCAGATTGGCGAAGGTCTCCGCCAGGTCGGCGAGTAGGTCTCCTTGGCGGATTTCACGACCACGCCGTCGATGTAGACGTGGATGTTGCGCCAATTTGGCTTGCGAGGCATTCTTGCATGCACCGCTGATAGGTTGCCCGGCGTTCTTGAGGCCGAAGGTCATGGCGGTGTAGCGAATGCTCGAATGGCGTGATGAATGCCGTCTTTTCCTCATCCTCGA
This sequence comes from Avena longiglumis, assembly GCA_030063025.1. Lineage (NCBI taxonomy): Eukaryota > Viridiplantae > Streptophyta > Magnoliopsida > Poales > Poaceae > Avena > Avena longiglumis. The sequence continues at coordinate 425,381,644 of CP125978.1, forward strand.
CGCCATTTTGATCTGGTTGTACCCGGAGTAGCGTCGAGGAAACACAGACTCGAACCCGGTTGAATCGATTATCCGATCGATCCGTGGGACGAACTGCTCCTTTGGGCGGTATTCAGGTTTGTGTAGTCGATACACATTCTCCGTGTCCCATTTTTCTTTCGACCGGGACTGGGTTTGCCACCACTTGAGTATTTAATTGGCGGATGAAGCTCGCAGGCAGCGCTGCACTTCCTCGGCGATTGCTCGGCGCTCTTCATTGAAGGGTGGCGACTTCTTGACGGTCGCACTTTGGGGTCGGTGTTTAGTTTGTGCTCAGCGAGCTCCTAGGGACACCGTGCATGCCGGAGGGTTTCCATGCGAAGATGTCCCTATTCTCACGAAGGAACCTCGATGAGCGCCTTCCTATCTTTGGGCTCATGCATCGCGATCGTCGTCTGGCTGGGGTCTCCACAGGACCAGCTCGGCCAGTCGAAGTGTCGTCGTGGCCTCAAAGGTTGAGGTGTTTGTGCCCTCCGAGTTGGGCTTCTTGAGTATTGTGGGGTCTTCATTGTTGACCCGCTCGCGTGTTGGCGAGCTCGTCGGCGTGATTAGCTTCGCGATGGCGGCGTCGGCGAAGTTCGGCCTTTGGCCTCGCATTCGGCGGCCATGTCGCCGTTGATGGTGATGACGCCGACGGCCGGGGAGCTTCATCGCGTTATGCAGCGTGGTGAAGCGCGCCATGAATTTGGCGAACTGGCGCCCTAGACGCAGATGGTAGAAAGTCGAAGGGCACCGGCTCGAAGACGATCCGCCGGTGCGGAAGTTTGCGGAGTACGAAGGTGACGGGTAGCGTGACTTTGCCGATCGGGTACGCCTTCGACCGGGGGCGATGCCGTGGAACGTGGTGTGGGTTGTCTCGATCATCGATCGCGGGGCCGCACCGCTGAAGGTGTCGAGGTAGAGGATGTTGATGGAGCTGCCGCCGTCCATCGTTGTCTTGGGGAGCATGGTCGCCAACCTTGGCTTGACCACCAAGGCGACTTCCCCGGTACTGGCGTGGCGAGTGGTATTGCGGCTCGGTGATGGGCTATTCCGGCGGTTGAGGAACGGGGACGCCTGTTTGTGCCACGCGTTAACGGCGGCGCTGGCGATGACCTTCTTCTGCGCTTGTGTTGAAGCTGTGAAGGTGTGGAGCGAGCCGCTACTTTGCGAATTTTCCGCCATTTGGCGGGTCGTTGTCGGTGTCTTCCGGCGTGCCGTGCCTTCTCGATTTCCACGAGGTGTGGCGGTCGGCGGTGGTGTGCGTGGCGGGTTTTCCTTCCCTGCTGTAAACGCACATGGTTGGTTAAGGAGGGCGCGGATCGAACCTTGGCTTGTTCTTGTAGTTCCCGCCATCGCGTCGTTGCCCTCCGTCGGCGGTAGCTCTTGGGCTCGCGTTGCGTGCCCGGCGTTAGCGAAGTCGACTTCGCCCGTCGTTCTGGCGCTTTGCCCCGGAGTGCGGCTGTAGCGTCGGTTCGGTTCGCCCGTCGTTGCCGCCCGTCGGCGTTGCCCTCTGACTCGTCGTCGACGTCTTGGTTGGGATCCTCCTCGGCATACCGTTTGGCGATCTCGAGGAAGTCGGGGATGTTGTCGAGTGTCGGGCGTGTCGCTTGAGCTTGGCGACTAGAGGCTCGTGGCGGCGAGGTCTTGAAGCAATGGATCGCGGTGTCCGTGGATGCCGACGCGTTGCGAGCTCTTGCCACCGTTGGACCCGATTCTTGGGTCGACTGACGGGTCCCTGGACGCATTGTTCCGTGTCCTCGATGGTGGTGGCGCGAGTGTAGGAGCACTCGAAGTGCTGACGAAGGCGTCTCGCATTTCCTCCCGTGAGTCGACATCACGGGGGCGTGTTGATCCATTGCCTGCGTCCCTCCATCATCGGGAGGTAATGGGCGGCGAGTAGATCGGTGTGACCGCGATCCCCATTGCCATGAGGTATGTGTCAAGCGGACTGCGAAGTCGAGGAGTCGTATTTTCTATCTCCTTTGGCGCCTTGAAGTTTGGCGGGTACTTTCGCCTCGGATCATTGGTCCGGCACTTAGGCCCTAGTCGTGGCGACCCCATAGGCTCGCCATCGCGGGCAGTAGTTAGGGTGTGCCGCAAGTCGCGCCGAGGCGCGCCGCTTTGGTTGTTGATGATGTGAGTGCGGGCGTCGATGGGTTCTCCGTTAGCGGCGAAGTTGGTCGCCGGGATCGTTGGTGGAGAGTGCGCGTTCGGTTGGCGTTAGAGCCGGTGGCTCGTGGCGGGCAATTGAGGGTGTTTGCCGCCGGGCGGCCGCTGAGGCCGCCACTGCTTCGAGGCCGTATACTCGCCCTGCGAAGTCGGCGCCGCTTGCTGCTCCACGGCTTTTGCGGCAGGGCCTTGACGTCTTGGATCCGTAAGCGCCGTCGCCGGTGGCGTGATGCTATCGGCTCTTGCTCGCCTGCCACGAGGTTGTCCATCGGGTGGAGAACGATGGGAGGCCGTTCGCGTCTCTCTCCCGTGAGGAGATGACTATCCGCGGCTGGTCTCGGGAGGTGCGGTTGGGTGGTGGGGCACCCATCGCCGTTGATCTGGCGGGGCGGCGCTTCCTCCGGTGGCGCGTTCGCAGATCGCGCGTCGGCTATCTGAGCGGGTCGTTTTCGTCGTCGAAGTTCAGGCGCGCCCTGAGCGGTGGGGTTCGGCGTGACGATCCGCTGGTGGTAGCGTGATGATTCTGTTGTCACTTGCTCGAGGCGAAATTTCGCGCTCGGCATGCTCTTTGCGTCTTGCCTCCGCCAATTTCAGCGGAGTTCCTCGACCTCCGTTGCCGTGGCGTTAGGAGGGATTGGGGTGGAGAACGGATCCTCCGGCGGATCGGCGCCGGTGGCCATGTAGGTCGCGGCATGGCGACCGATTCCGTCGTGGAAGTCGGCGGAGTTTTCCGACCCGGAGTCGAATTCGAAGATCCAGAGGATGGAGGGTCTCGAAATCTCCAGCGTTGGAGACCTGGCGATGGAGCCCGGACGAGCAGCGGTGATGGATCCGGCGAGTGGCGCGGGTCGCCGTCGGCGTCGTCGGTGAGCCGCATCTTCTGCGGCCGTTGAGTTCCCGCCACGTTGCGTGGGCGAGTTGTACTCGGGCGGCGGTGGATCGTGCGAACGGCTCTCTCGAGAGCCGATCGCGTGGCGGCGACTTCGCGGATCTGGCCGAGTCCTCCGAGGTGATGACGTCGGTGAGGCCGACGAAGGCTGATCGTGCCGATCGGCAAGATTACTGTTGTCGCGTGATTCGCCCACGGGACGTAGCTGCTTGCAAGATCTGGAGCATCTCGCCGATCGCTATCATACGGCGGTGGCGGCGTCGTTGATGGGCAGATTGGATCTCGCCAGAACACCGGCCGGACGGCCAGGCCCCAGACGGCGCCCTTGTCGTAGGAATGACCACGGCAGATCTTGCAATCGGCAAGTAGTAGAATGAGGGGCAAGGCGGCCAGCCATCTGCGGTCGAGATGAGGGCAAAGACACAGGTTTTACCTGTGTTCGGCCCCTGAGGGTAAAAGACCTACTCTGCTAGATTGTATTATGGAGGTGTTTACAATGGGCGAACTTCGGCGACTAAGGCGATTTGCTTGGGTGTATGAGGGAACGTGTCTACTCCCCCATAGGGAGGTTTATATAGGCTCACTTCCCTAGGGTTTACATATCTCAACCGATTGATTCTGACTTGATGTCGTTTAACCTAGACCGACCGGGCCTATCTACTCGCTGGGCCTTCAACTTCCGATCGCCTAATACCTTCTTGGGCTTTGATCCACTCACGCTCTGTGAGCCCACTCGCCAGCCCTTGGGCCAGTCGGAAACGTCCTGCTGAGTATACCCCAGTAGGCGTATCCCCATCATGTGTGGGTGAACCTGTGATAATGTACCGGCCTTACTTGGACTAATACATACTTGTGATTAAACCCCCTGGAAACATCCGTAACTACATGAAAGTAATTAAGATATAAATCTAACCACACCTTAAACTCTGAGATCCTACACTCCCTTGTGCAAAGGTGTCCTAAGGGGGGTTCAGGATTCTGTCACTCCGGCAACCCCACATAGCCAAATACACAATGCATTCCCCTAGTCCCATAAATGGTGAAGTATCATGTAGTCGACGTTCACATGACACCACTAGAAGAATAGCACCACAACTTAAATACTAAACCATTGAATAATAACTCAACACAAATCCACTAATAACAACATGACTTCTCCCATGTCCTCAAGAACTAAACGAACTACTCACAAAACATCATATGGATCAAGATCAAAGATGATATGATAATGGATAACAATCTGAACATAAACAATAATCCAATGGTTCCACTCACAAGCATCAACTACAATAGTAATTAACACTGGGAAAGTTTCCCCTAAGAACTAAAGCAATATCCAACACAATTGTTACAGCGGGACGGAGTGGTGATGATGGTGCTGGTGGAGATGATGGTGTGGATGATGATTATGACCCCGATGAAGACTAGCTTGATGATGGTTGGATCCGAATAGGTTGGATCTGAATAGGTCTTTCTTATCCCTATATGATAGCCACTAGTTGTATTGAGTCTCTATAGGTTTTTTAGTGCATGATGCGCTGTCGCTTCAGTCCACCATACCTATGTAGGCGAGGACCGCCTAATTCAAGTCTCGCTGTGTACTGGCCTCAATACCGACCGCTCTCTTTTTGCTTTGCCCTTTGTCGGCACCCCTTATATTTTAGCAGGTTTTGAGATTGACGTCCTTAGCAGGGTTACCCTTCCGGCTTGGCCTGGGCAGGGTTATGGACGCCATTGGTTATTCTTCAGGGCTCTTAGACCGATTTGCATCTTGTCCGTACTCGGACGCTGTATCTTTATGAAGGTGATTTGGATCTTTGTACTATATATCTGTATTCTTGACTCATGGAGTCGTTGTTGTATATATCTGTTTTGTGGGTTCCATTGTGGACTATTGTGTAATGATATTACCTCGTTTTCCACCCGCACGCAAGTGCCTTGTGGGCACCTTTGGATCGTTTCTATGCGGGTTTGGCGGGAATCGCTAAGACTTGCATAGGGCCGATTCGAGGGTGTTACACTCACCATTATATAACTTAGCTTGCAACCAAGTACAACAGTCACAATAAAGATGCATAAAGATAAATCATAATTGGAATTTGCAAACTTTGTTCCTGGTCAGAGAACAGCTGGCAAACAGTTTCACAAATAAAGCTTTGTAGAAGTTTTCAAAACAGGAGCACTCTTTGCTCAAAAAGGTCTTTCTCAAGTGAAGGCTTTCAAAGTAATAGTCAATAGATAAGAGTTTTGTGCAAATAAGGAATATAAAGAACATGATTGAATAAATCACCATATGAATGCTTGAAACACAACAACTCAAATGCTTGCTGGAGATAGAGAGGAAGTAGGTTTACTGACTCAGTTTGGAAAGTAGGAGAAAAGTCCCTTCATAAAGGGTAGCAGGGATTACAAGTCATAAAGAGCTTCCAAAAGATTATGGTACTTACTAGCTTTGAGCCCTCATTGCCCCTATCATAGGCATCTTAAGATGATTAAGGTTAAAGTGCACAAAGATGGAGTATATGCTTGACGAAATATTATTTGGCAATATCATGTCCCTTGAATATGAGGGCCACTCCTCATGCTACTCAACTTTGGTCACATGTAAGTTCTTGTCATTGTAAGTACATGCGTATCATAGAGAACCATCAACGGGGTACCCCTTGCACATGGTACATGAGCTTTCCCATAACCAAAATGACAAGGCAAGCATACATTGAGCATCTCAGCGATCTTTTTATTTACTATATGCATAGCTTTTTATTGAGGATGCTTCATAGATAGCTCACTATGGTGATGCTACAAGTTTCCACCATGATTAGGCATGGCTTAGGCTAGCGGCCCAGGCGTTTCTCTAACACAAAATACAAACTCCATGGACATACAAGTTCCCTCTTTATTTCACATCGTTGACATCCATAGACAAAAGAGCCTGATATCAACTGAGTACAAAGTACATGTGCAATGTTGAAAATGTTCCCCGTGACAGCACGATTCTGCTAATTCCAACGTATAGATGCAAGCATATACAACTTCGATGGCACAGTGGTTCAAGTCTATTAGGGGCAAGAAAATAAGGTGTGCCATCAAGTTCGCGAGAGATTTACTAACTAGTTTTATCATACAAAAATACTTTTTAATTCGAAAGGTATATGAAGCTTGAGAATTTTCTTGGAATAGAAATAATTCTACTAGGTAGATACGGTGGACACAAGTGGCAAACGTTTTGGTTCAAGGGGATTTGGAAACATGAGAAGTATGCCTTCTCAAAACAGGTTTTTGGCTAGCAAGGATAGGTAGAAAGCAAGAGAGTTGAAAGAAACAAGAAAACATACAAGTAATAAAGCCAAACATGGAATCTTCCTTGAAGACACAAAAGATCTTAAATAAAGAATACTAAGCTTATGAGCCAACAATAAAGAAAACAAATGATACAAAATACTTGAAAGCTTTTTCTCCTTTTCTCTTTCAAAGTAATGCTACTAACCAGAACTCGGTTTGCCAAAACCAATTTAGATCCACTTGATGATCCCAAAGTGATGCCAATACTGATCAACAAGATCCATCATATAATAGAGATTGCAAACTAAACATAAGAAGTGCAAAAATTAAAAGATGAAACTTCTCATTAATATTCCAATAAAGGCACTCACACCAAGGGATACATAGATAATCAACTAAAGGAGAGATACTTCCACATGCAAACTAAACTATAAGATAACCTCTCTACCATAGATATGAATCCACTAAAAATGTAAAAGATAAAATATAATGATGGTGATACCACAACACTCCCCCAAGCTTGGAACAAGCTAAGGGGATGCCAAACCTAATGATGAATTACACCTTCGGTGGTGTTGGTGTTCTCTTGATAAGCTCTTCAATAAGTTTCTTAAAATCCTCAAACTCGAAGTCCAGAGCACGAATCAGCTCCGAGTTCTAATCTATGCGGTTCATGATCATGTCAGACCAAGAATTCCAGTCCTTGTTATTCTTTCCCCACTCTTCTTTCTTAGTGTGTTCCTCCCCTGCATGGTTATAACGAGGCATATCCCACATCGAGGGCAAGTTCCCTTTGGGCACATATTGATATTGACTCTCATGTATAAGAGTATGTAAAGGTATCTTGGTGCGTGGAGGATATGACCGTGGATTGTAGACAAGACGTGGAGGTTTCCCTCTAGTAGACATATGTGCTGTCCTCTTAAGCTTGGTAGGTATTGCCACCAATCCAATGCTTGTGACGGTAGCACGAGTGTTCGGTTGATTGTCCTCCTCCATGTATCCTTCATAACCTACCAAAATCTCCTCCTCCTTGGGTTTGTGAGGATCGTCTTCCTCGGGCTTCTTGCCTTTGTCGTTGGCGGAGACCATGGTGCTCTAAACTTGAGAAGATTTCCTGACAGAAACAGATCGAAACAAAAACACGACGAGAACACGATGCACGACCCTCGGGGGATCCGGGGGGTATATATTATGAAGTTTCAATGCATAAGGAAGGTTTTGACACGAAAACGAGGCGGAGACGGAGTTCGGGGGAGTCAAACCCCCTCGAGGCGCGACCAGGCTGGGCCCGCGCCTGGGGTGGGTTTTTCCACCCCGGACTCCGGTTCCTCCTTTGTTCCGTCTCGTAGTCTTCCTTATGTATTAAAAACATCAAAAATATAAAAATATCGGGGTTTCATGAACCTTCTGTTTTCACCACTTTTACCTATTCAAAGACGAACTCTGAAGACTCCTTTTCTCCTTCTCCTAGAATTTTCCTTTCCTCACAAGGCAATACACAAACTTCAATGGCAACATTAGTGTAAGCAAAACAACAAACCTTTATGTTCACTCTTCAACTGAAATCTATCAAAACAAAGGCTTCTTTAAGAGGCAAATGCAAATGATAACAGAAATCTGTCAAAACAGACCAGCAGGTAAATATTGATATTTTCAAAAACCTTCTGTTGCTCAAATCAAAAAGTGCAGAACTAATGAAAGTGGGGTAACAACTTGGAGAACAATCTCTTAAAAATACAGCTCCATCCGACATACCGATCTCCCTCACGAATTTTTACAATATAGCACACAAATATGTCCCAGGACAACCACTTTTCACAACTCCTCCACTTCACATAAGTAGTTGAACTTGTCACAAAAACCAAAACAAAAAGGATAAGGAGCAGTTATTATAGAGGTAATAACTTCCAAGACATGACAAAACTCTTGGGTTATCTCCCAACAAGTACTTTTCTTTAATGCATTTAAGTTAGGCTTGAAACTTTCAAAGATGCTCACATAGGATATATATATATTTTAAGTGAAAGAGAGCATCAATAAGCAAATAACCAACACACTTGAGTCTAACCCACTTCCTATGTATGGGGGTATCATGAGAAAACGAATTGTTGAAACAAAAAACCACTAGCATAGGAAGACAAAACAGATGCAACTTCAAATCTTTCAACATAAAACGGGGAACTTAACATTATTGAGATGCATAAAACCGTGTTTCCCTCTCTCATAATAACTTTCAGTAGCACTTTGAATAAAGTTGACAATATAACTGTCACTGGAATGAATTTTATCATCCGAGTAAGCATACTTATAGTCACCAAAAAGAGGTCCAAGGTCATAAACTGGATCAATAGAAGCAAGTTGTTCCATCCTGAAATCTTTATTAGGCAAGCTATTTTCACAAGGAGCTTTAGAAAATTTGGAAAAGTTAAACTCATAAGAATCTCCATCAAACTTAGTTAAACCTTTCTCCTTTTTACAATCAATAATAGCTCCACAAGTGTTCAAGAAACATCTGATAGGACAAGTTTTGCTAGCTGCAGAATTAAGCACTAGAAAATCAGCAGGATACTTAAACTTACCACAGAGAACCTCCACATCTCTTACAATGCTAATGGGGCAAATGGTCTCCTTATTAGCAAGGTGGATAACCACATCAATGTCCTCAAGCTCACAAGGACCAATCTCATGCATAATTTCCATGTAAAGCTCATAGCGAATAGCACTAGAACTAGCACCAATATCACATAAACCATACTAGAAATGATCACAAATTTAACAGAAAGCACAGGATACTAGATTTTCGAGCCTTACTAGAATGAGGGATAATATTAGAAGCGTCTTTACAGAAGACAATGTGCTCATCCTCTATATTTCTAGTGACAAGATCTTTCACAATAGCTACCACAGGCTCAATATCAATAAACTCATCGGACCTCACAGTTTTATTTGCGCTTCTGCTAACCACATTAGCTATAATGGAATGTTCCCTTACCTTAGAAGGAAAAGGGATTTTCTCCACATAAGGTTCAGGGAAAATAGGATCAACAGTACAAACCTCTGTGCTAGCAGGAACATGGGTGACAATGTCTTTATAAGGAGCATGGTATTTGTCCCACTCTTTCTTGGAAATTTCAATATAAGAGACAAAGGCATTAAAACATTTTGCAAGAACTTGACGGTCAAGACCAAACTCATTACTAATATCACGAAAGTCATCAGTTCCCATAAAAGATTTAAAACATTCATAATCATAGTTTACACCTGGCTTTCTTCCTTTGTTATTCTCACAAGCTTCAGTGTTATCTTGAATACGGTCTAGTAGATCCCATTTAGCTTCTTCCTTCATATGTGTGAATGATCAAGCACAAGAAGCATCTAGTAAATCTTTATCATGAAGAGAAATCCTAGCATAAAAGTTATTGAGAATAATATTGTTAGGGAGTTCATGAATAGGACATTTAAGCATTAGTAACTTCAATCTCCCCCAAGCTTGAGCCTTACTCTCTCCATCAAGAGGCCAAAAATTATATATCAGATTTCTATCCTTATGAATCTCACTGGGAGGATAGAACTTAGAGTAAAAGAGAGATACCATATCTTACCATTCCATATATTGTCCATTCTTCATCAGCTTATACCATTCTTCAGCTCTCCCTTTCAAGGATATGGAGAGTAACTTCTTCTTCACTTGTTCAGTTGTGATACCTGCACACTGAAATAACCCGCATAATTCATGGATAAAAAGCAAGTGATCACCGGGATGGACAGTTCCATCCCCAAAATAATAATTATCCATAACATGATCAAAAATACTTGTAGGTATCTTAAAAGGATATATCTCAACAGGTGGTGGTTAATCTACTACCCTCGCAGTGGTAGTAGTTTTCCCAAACAGAAAACCAAGTTGGTTATCCATACTGGAAATAAAGTAACTAGTAGTAACAAAAGAAATACTGACAGTAGAAGTTTCCTTTACCAGTTCCACTCTTCAATAGCGCTTCACTCCCTGGCAACGACGCGAGAAAATAGTCTTGATGACCCACAAGTATAGGGGGTGTATCGTAATACTTTTGATAAATAGGAGTGTCGATCCCAACGACGAGGTCTTTGAATAGTGGTATGGACTGTACTAATGCAAATACTTAACAAACAAATTTTTAGTGGTTTTATGATAAAGGCAACAAAACAGTGCAAGTGCAAGTAATAAAGAATGAACGATCAAGTGGCCCAACTTTCTTAGCAAAGGACAAGCGGACAATAAATAAAAACTAAAACTAAACGTTATCGAGGACACAGAATTATCTGTTCTTTTCAAATAGTTTGAGTACTCTTCTTTGGTGTTGTAAGTGAACCTGCTAATGTACCTTACTAATACATACTTGTGATTAAACCCCCTCCAAACATCCATAACTATAGGAAAGTAATTAAGATATAAATCTAACAATAGCCTTAAACTCTGAGATCCTACACTCACTTGTGCAAAGGTTTCCTAACAGGGGTTCTGGTTTCTGTCACTCCGACAACCCCACAATTAATAGCCAAACACACAATGAATTCCCCTAGGCCCATAAATGGTGAAGTATCATGTAGTCGACGTTCACATGACACCACTAGAATAATAGCACCACAACGTAAATACTAAACCATTGAATAATAACTCAACACAAATCCACTAATAACAACATGACTTCTCCCATGTCCCCAAGAACTAAACGAACTACTCACAAGACATCATATGGATCAAGATCAAAGATGATATGATAATGGATAACAATCTGAACATAAACAATAATCCAATGGTTCCACCCACAAGCATCAACTACAATAGTAATTAACACCAGGAAAGTTTCCCCTAAGAACTAAAGAAATATCCAACACAATTGTTACAGCGGGACGGAGTGGTGATGATGGTGTGGATGATGATGATGATCCCGATGAAGCCTAGCTTGATGACGGTGTTGATGGCGATGGTCTCCACTCTCCGGGAAGGAATTCCCCCGGCAGAAATCTGTCTGCCGGAGAGATCTTTCTCTCTTGGTGTTTTCCGCCCCCATAGGACATATATCAATGACCGGAGGTAAATTATGATATAGAAAGGTGATGAAAATTGGGCGTATCAACTCCCCCAAGCTTAGACCTACGCTTGTCCCCAAGCGAAAACTGAGCTTAGTAAACATGTCCACAGGTTTATGGAGTGAAGTGTGGATAAAATAAACGAACAAGAAGCATCACACTTACCATTGCACAACTCATAGAAGAAAGCAACTCACTGTAGCACCCCGGGTAAATCCATTACTAGAAAATCATTGTTGTTTTTATTATATACATCATCATGACGTCATCATGCATATATTTTTCATAAAACTATTTTCGTACAAGTCTATGTTGTTTTCTAATTAGTCCTCTTCTTTAAATTTCAAACTAAAACCTCAGTTTGTTCCGATCTTTCATTCGTCTAAAAAGTATTTACAAAAATATAAAAAAAAAACAAATAATAAAATATTTTAGGGGGAGGCGGCCTGCCAGGCCCAAAAGCCCGGCCAGCCACCTACTACCCCAAACCCTAACCCTAAAATTCCCACCTTCCCAGTCGGACCCTCACACCCTGGCCCACCACTCCCCGCTAGCGACGCGCTTCCGCACCCAGTGCCCCGTTTCTCTCGTCTCTCTCCGCGCACATCCCCACCCCACGTCCGCCGCCGCTTTCCCTGCGAGCCGTGGCAACGCCTCCTCCCCGCCGCGAAGCCCTTCGTCACCCTTGGCTTCCCTTCCTCGCCTTCCTCACCTCGATCTGCATGTCGCCTTCGGCCGCCACCGCCAGAGAGTTGCTCCTCCGCTGCTCTCTGCCAGCGCGCGTGCTCTTGAGCACCGCCGTGGGCCTCTGTCGGCCTTCACATCGCAGGCGTGCGCCTTCCTCGCCTGTCCCGTCGTCGCCATCGTGGCCCGTCCACCGCAACCGGTCGCCTCGAGGCACGCCTCCTGCCAGCCACCACCTGGCCGCCCCTCTCTGCAACCGCGGCATCGTCTTCCTCCCCTCCGCCCCTCATCGGCCGTGCTCAGCCCCGCCACCAGGACACTGCCCCTTCCGCGGCCTCCCCAGCGACAGAGCTCCTCTTGGTAAATCACCGTCGTCACGCCCTCATGACAAGCTCCACCCTCTCTGTCATCTTGCCGAGCACCCTCAAGCTCGCCGCCGCCCCGCATAGTACCATTGCCGCTCAAGCTCGTCCTGCTGAACATGTCCCCTGTGACCGTCCTTGTGTTTCCCTCCATCAGACAACTCCCGTGCACATGCGCCTATGGTGTGGGTATATTGTCGGTGTTGGCATGGATGTGAAGAACGTATGGTGATCTGGAAATGTCGTGGAGTTTTAGGTGTGTCACATGTTGCAGCTGTTTAAGAATCAACCCAAGTCAATTCGCGGAGATCAAGATCCCAGTGTGCCACCCGAGCCTCGACCCCGACAAGATCTACCTCATGGACCCTTTAGATCTCCTTCCTGGACCCGAAGACGCTGAAGTACCCTTCACGGAACCGAAGACCGATCCCTCGTCTAATCCCGAAGACCGAACCAAACCCCTTGGATCCAAGACCTTCGCCCCGATGTGTGACCCCTTTTTCAAGCCCTATTTTAAAAATTGCTATACATATACTTGTTGCATCTTAATTGTACATGCTTGCATACATATCATGTGGTTTGAGGGTCTTATGCCGATTCACCTCATAAGTTAATATGGAGATCATATGCGGGCAAATCTAGCCTTATATTATCTCTATTTAAATTTATGTAGCGAACCGGTGACATACTTTTCCTTGTTAAGACAACATTTAAAATATGGGGTATCTAAACAACATGAACCATCTAATAAATTGTCGGGACTCCGGTTTCGCTTAATATTGACTAACCGCATCACATCCTTGCCATGTCATACATCATACATGCATCATGCCCGATCTTTTGACGTAGTATTAAATAGTGCATCCGGTGTTTCTTCTAGTGCTTTGCTTCTTCACGGATTAGGCCGACGAGTTGATGCGAGAGTCGACCCGATATTCGGATGAACCTTCGGCAATGTTTTTTATGCGAGCATTCTCCCTCTTTCTAACTATTTTACATTTCTAGTCTTTATTTCCTCCTGTTGATCTATTGCTATCTGTGTTGTGATGCTATAGATTCTGTACCCCGTTCTACTTCCCTGCAGCCCTTATATTGCCATGGACACATCCTGTTACTTGTTGTTTGATAGATATTTGGCCTTGCGAGTCGTAGTTGCTTGCGCAGGTGATGCGTCACGCCGTCGATCTTCCCTAGTTGTTGGAGGAATGCCGCATGTTTAATGGTGGAGATGATCATGGCTTTAATTACCGTTTAATAACTAAAATTGAAGTAGGTAAATAATGCAGAGGCACAAGTGGGCAATAGATGTTATTTGGTTTTTAACCGTCTACTTGTGTCCCATAGGACCCCGAGTACTTGATACCCGTTCTTTGAATATTCGTACTATCCGCATGTGGGCCCATGAATCCCCTTAGCATGAGCTTGAGTCATATCTTATTTCTTGGGGCCACAAAGTAGTTTGGGCTTTATTACTATCATGTACTTATGCCATGCTTTACTGCTTTATTTACGATTGCGCGTGGAGCGCATGTACTGTTTAGGTAAGCGGAGTGTTTTCGTGGTATCAACAAGCCCAGTCACACTTTCGGGTTCCCAGTCGTTTACAGCCATTGACACAAACCTCTCGGTCCGTTCCAGAGCCGGCCAACTTCGTCGCGGGTAGCTTGGTGGGGTGGCCCCCTAAAATATTATATGAATCTTGCAATTTCTCTGTCGTGATGCCTTGTTGGGTCTTCATTTGGTTTTTTTCGAGGTTGATCGTGCGTGTGTTGCTATTTGTGCCCCCTGCAGGGTAGAACTTTCTGAAAGCCGTGTCCGCGGTTATGGACGACTTGGAGCACAGTATCTCAATCATAGACAACTATAACTAAAGTAGTGCTATAAATTTTACTTTATAATGACTAGTAATCAGCTTCACTACAACGGCATGGCTAAATAAAAGTACCAACAACTGCTGGGTTTTGAATGTCTCACGGTATATGTATCTGACTAGTAAGTATTTACACTACAACGGAATGGTTAACTAAAAGTGCCCACTGTTTATAATATCATGATGACTCATGCTATCTATATCTGACTAGTAATTTCCGCAACTATAACGGAATGAATAAAACTGCCAACTGCGTGAGTTCCTCGGTTGACTTCCTCGTTTGGTCTCGAGGGGGAAATACCAGGATGGGTATGCTTGGTGATAGTTTCAGGTTGGATCCAAATAGGTCTTTCTTATCCTTATCTGATAGCCACTAGTTATATTGAGTCTCTATAGGTTGTTTAGTGCATGTTGCGCTGTCGCTTCAGTCCACCATACCTATGTAGGCGAGAACCGCCGAATTCTAGTCTCGCCATGTACTGGCCTCAGTACTGACCGCTCTCTTTTTCCTTTGCCCTTTGCCGGCACCCCTTCTATTTTAGCAGGTTTTGAGATCGACATCGTTAGCAGGGTTCCCTTCCGGCTTGGCCTGGGCAGGGTTATGAACGCCATTAGTTATTCTTCAGGGCTCTTAGCCCGATTTGCATCTTGTCCGTACTCGGACGCTGTATCTTTATCAAGGTGATTTGGATCTTTGCACTATATATATGTATTCTTGACTCATGGAGTCGTTGTTGTATATATCTGTTTTGTGGGTTCCATCGTGGACTATTTTGTAATGATATTACCTCGTTTTCCACCCGCACGAAAGTGCCTTGTGGGCACCTTTGAATCGTTTCTATGCGGTTTTGGTGGGAATCGCTAAGACTTGCATGGGGCCGATTCGAGGGTGTTACACACACCATTATATAACTTAGCTTGCAACCAAGTACAACAATCACAATAGAGATGCATAAAGATAAATCATAATTGGAATTTGCAAACTTTGTTCATGGTCAGAGAACAGCTGGCAAACAGTTTCACAAATAAAGCTTTGTAGAAGTTTTCAAAACAGGAGCACTCTTTGCTCAAAAAGGTCTTTCTCAAGTGAAGGCTTTCAAAGTAATAGTCAATAGATAAGAGTTTTGTGCAAACAAGGAAGATAAAGAACATGATTGAATAAATCACCATATGAATGCTTGAAACACAACAACTCAAACGCTTGCTGGAGATAGAGAGGAAGTAGGTTTATTGACTCAATTTGGAAAGTAGGTGAAAGGTCCCTTCATAGAGGGTAGCAGGGATTACAAGTCATAAAGAGCTTCTAAAATATTATGGTACTTATTAGATTTGAGCCCTCATTGCCCCTATCATAGGCATCTTGAGATGATTAAGGTTAAAGTGCACAAAGATGGAGTATATGCTTGACGAAATATAAGTTGGCAATCTCATGTCCCTTGAATATGAGGGCCACTCCTCATGCTACTCAACTTTGTTCACGGGTAAGTCCTTGTCATTGTAAGTACATGCGTATCATAGAGAACCGTCAACGGGGTACCCCTTACACATGGTACAGGAGCTTTCCCATAACCAAAATGACAAGGCAAGCAGACAATGAGCATCTCAGCGATCTTTTTATTTACTATGTGCATAGATTTTTATTGAGGATGCTTCATAGATAGCTCACTATCGTGATGCTTCAAGTTTCCACCATGATTAGGCATGGCTTAGGCTAGCGACCCAGGCGTTTCTCTAACACAAAATAGAAACTCCATGGACTTACAAGTTCCCTCTTTATTTCACATCGTTGACATCCATAGACAAAAGAGCCTGATATCAACTGAGTACAAAGTACAAGTGCAATGTTGAAAACGTTCCCCGTGACAACACGGTTCTGCTAATTCCAACGTATAGATGCAAGCATATACAACTTCGATGGCACAATGGTACAAGTCTATTAGGGGCAAGAAAATAAGGCGTGACATCAAGTTCGTGAGAGCTTTACTAACTAGTTTTCTCATAAAAAAATACTTTTTAATTCAAAAGGTATATGAAGTTTGAGAATTTGCTTGGAATAGCAATAATGCTACTAGGTAGATATGGTGGACACAAGTGGCAAAGGTTTTGGTTCAAGGGGATTTGGAAACATGAGAAGTATGCCTTCTCAAAACAGGTTTTTGGCTAGCAAGGCTAAGTAGAAAGCAAGAGAGTTGAAAGAAACAAGAAAACATACAAGTAATAAATCGAAACACTAAGATTATGAGCCAACAAGAAAGAAAACAAATGATACAAAATACTTGTAAGCTTTTTCTCTTTTTCTATTTCAAAGTAATGCTACTGACCAGAACTTGGTTTGCCAAAACCAATTTAGATCCACTTGATGATCCCAAAGTGATGCCAATACTGATCAACAAGATCCGTCATATAATAGAGATTGCAAATTAAACATAAGAAGTGCAAAAATTAAAAGATGAAGCTTCTCATTAATATTCCAATAAAGGCACTCACACCAAGGGATACATATATAATCAACTAAAGGAGAGATACTTCCACATGCAAACCAAACTATAAGATAACCTCTCTACCACATATATAAATCAACTAAAAAGGTAAAAGATAAAAGATAATGATGGTGATACCGCGACACTCCCCCAAGCTTGGAACAAGCCAAGGGGATGCCAAACCTGATGATGAATTACTCCTTCGGTGGTGGTGGTGTTCTCTTGATAATCTCTTCAATAAGTTTCTTCAAATCCTCAGACTCGAAGGTCATAGCACGAATCAGCTCCGAGTTCTACTCTATGCGGTTCATGATCATGTCAGACCGAGAATTCCAGTCCTTGTTATTCTTTCCCCACTCTTCTTTCTTAGTGTGTTCCTCCCCTGCATGGTTATAACGAGGAATATCCCATATCGAGGGCAAGTTCCCTTTGGGCACATATTGATATTAACGCTCATGTATAAGAGTATTGAAAGGTCTCTTGGTGCGTGGAGGATATGACCGTGGATTGTAGACAAGACGTGGAGGTTTCCCTCTTGTAGACATATGTGTTGTCCTCTTAATCTTGGTAGGTATTGCCACCAATCCAATGCTTACGACGGTAGCGCGAGTGTCCGGTTGCTTGTCCTCCTCCATGTCTCCTTCATAACCTACCAAAATCTCCTCCTCCTTGGGTTTGTGAGGATCGTATTCCTCGGGCTTCTTGCCTTTGTCGTTGGCGGAGACCATGGTGCTCTAAACTTGAGAAGATTTCCTGACAGAAATAGATCGAAACAAAAACACGATGATAACACGATGCATGACACTCGGGGTATCCGGGGGAGGGGTATATATTACGAAGTTTCAATGCATAAGGAAGGTTTTGACATGAAAACGAGGCGGAGACGGAGTTCGGGGGAGTCAAACCCCCTCGAGGCGCGGCCAGGCTGGGCTCGCGCCTGGGGTGGGTTTGTCCACCGCGTACTCCGGTTCCTCCTCTGTTCCGTCTCGTAGTCTTCCTTATGTATTAAAAACATCAAAAATATAAAAAGATCGGGGTTTCATGAACCTTCTGTTTTCACAACTTTTACCTATTCAAAGACGAACTCTAGAGACTCCTTTTCTCCTTCTCCTAGAATTTTCCTTTCCTCACAAGGCAATACACAAACTTCAATGACAACATTAGTGTAAGAAAAACAACAAACCTTTATGTTCACTCTTCAACTGAAATCTATCAAAACAAAGGCTTCTTTAAGAGGCAAATGCAAATGATAACAGAAATCTGTCAAAACAGACCAGCAGGTAAAGATTGATTTTTTCGAAAACCTTCTGTTGCTCAAATCAAAAAGTGCAGAACTAATGAAAGTGGGGATACAACTTGGAGAACAAGCTCATAGAAATACAACTCCATCCGACATACTAAGCTCCCTCACGAATTTTTACAATACAGCACAAAAATCTGTCCCAGGACAGCCAATTTTCACAACTCCTCCACTTCACATAAGTAGTTGAACTTGACACAAAAACCAAAACAAAAAGGATAAGGAGCGGTTATTATAGAGGCAATAACTTCCAAGACATGACAAAACTCCTGGGTTATCTCCCAACAAGTACTTTTCTTTAACGCCTTTAAGTTAGGCTTGAAACTTTTAAAGATGCTCACATAGGATATATATTTTAAGTGAAAGAGAGCTTCAATAAGCAAATAACCAACACACTTGAGTCTAACCCACTTCCTATGCATGGGCTATCATGAGAAAACGAATTGTTGAAACAAAAAACCACTATCATAGGAGGACAAAACAGATGCAACTTCAAAGCTTTCAACATAAAACAGGGAAACTTAACATTATTGAGATGCATAAAACCGTGTTTCCCTCTCTCATAATAACTTTCAGTAGCACTTTGAATAAAGTTGACAATATAACTGTCACTGGCAACAATTTTATCATCTGAGTAAGCATACTTACAGTCACCAAAAAGAGGTCCAAGGTCATAAACCGGATCAATAGAAGCAAGTTGTTCCATTCTGAAATCTTTATTAGGCAAGCTGTTTTCACAAGGAGCTTTAGCAAATTTGGAAAAGTTAAACTCATAAGAATCTCCATCAAACTTAGTTAAAACTTTTCCTTCTTAAAATCAATAATAGCTCCACAAGTGTTCAAGAAACATCTACCAAAAATGATAGGACAAGTTATGCTAGCTACAGAATTAAGCACTAGAAAATCAGCAGGATACTTAATCTTACCACAGAGAACCTCCACATCTCTTACAATGCCAATGGGGCAAATGGTCTCCTTATTAGCAAGGTGGATAACCACATCAATGTCCTCAAGCTCACAAGGACCAATCTCATGCATAATTTCCATGTAAAGCTCATAGCGAATAGCACTAGAACTAGCACCAATATCACATAAACCATAGTAGCAATGATCACCAATTTAAAATAAAGCACATGAACACTAGCTTTTCTAGCCTTACTAGGATGAGAGATAATATTAGAAGCATCTTCACAGAAGACAATGTGCTCATCCTCTATATTTCTAGTGATAAGATCTTTCACAATAGCTACCACAGGCTCAATATCAATAAACTCATCGGACCCCACAGTTTTATTTGCGCTTTTGCTAACCACATTAGCTATAATGGAATGTTCCCTTACCTTAGCAGGAAAAGGGATTTTCTCCATATGAGGTTCAGGCAAAATAGGATCAACAGTACAAACCTCTGTGCTAGCAGGAACATGGGTGACAATGTCTTTATAAGGAGCATGGTATTTGTCCCACTCTTTCTTGGGAATTTCAATATAATAGGCAAAGGCATTAAAACATTTTGCAAGAACTTGAGGGTCAAGACCAAACTCATTACTAATATCACGGAAGTCATCAGTTCCCATAAAAGATTTAATACATTCATAATCATAGTTTACACCTGGCTTTCTTCCTTTGTTATTCTCACAAGCTTCAGTGTTATCTTGAATACGGTCTAGTAGATCCCATTTAGCTTCTTCCTTCATATGTGTGAATGATCAAGCACAAGAAGCATCTAGTAAATCTTTATCATGAAGAGAAAGCCTATAAAAGTTATTGAGAATAATATTGTTAGGGAGTTCATGAATAGGACATTTAAGCATTACTAACTTCAATCTACCCCAAGCTTGAGCCATACTCTCTCCATCAAGAGGCCAAAATTTATATATCAGATTTCTATCCTTATGAATCTTACTGGGGGGATAGAATTTAGAGTAAAAGAGAGATACCATCTCTTCCCATTCCATAGATTGTCCATTCTTCAGCAGCTTATACCATTCTTTTGCTCTCCCTTTCAAGGATATGGAGGGTAACTTCTTCTTCACCTGTTCAGTTGTGATACCTGCACACTTAAACAACCCGCATAATTCATGGATAAAAAGCAAGTGATCACCGGGATGGACAGTTCCATCCCCAAAATAATAATTACCCATAACACAATCAAAAATACTTGTAGGTATCTTAAAAGGATATATCTCAACAGGTGGTGGTTCATCTACTACCCTAGCAGTGGTAGTAGTTTTCCCAAACAGAAAACCAAGTGGGTTATCCATACTGGAAACAAAGTAACTAGCAGTAACAAAAGAAATACTCACAGTAGAAGTTTCCTTTACCAGTTCCACTCTTCAATAGCGCTTCACTCCCCGGCAACGATGCCAGAAAATAGTCTTGATGACCCACAAGTATAGAGGGTGTATCGTAGTACTTTTAATAAATAGGAGTGTCGATCCCAACGAGGAGCAGAAGGTGCTGCATAGTGGTATGGAGCAGGAACTCTCTGCAAATACTTAGCAAACAGATTTTTAGTGGTTTTCTGATAAGGCAACAAAACAAAGTGCAAGTAATAAAGAACGAACGCAGCAAGTGACCCAATCCTTTCTTAGCAAAGGACAAGCCGGTGGAAATACGTATAAAGACCAAATGTTCTCGAGGACACACTGGAATTCTGTCAAGTGCTTTCACTTCAAATAGTTGAGTACTCTTCTTTGGTGTTGTAAGTGTTGTGTGGGTGAACCTGTGCTAATGTACCGACCTTACTTGGACTAATACATACTTGTGATTAAACCCCCTGCAAACATTCGTAACTATAGGAAAGTAATTAAGATATAAATCTAACCACAACCTTAAACTCTGAGATCCTACACTCACTTGTGCAAAGGTTTCCTAACAAGGGTTCTGGTTTCTGTCACTCCGGCAACCCCACAATTAGTAGCCAAACACAGAATGCATTCCCCTAGGCCCATAAATGGTGAAGTATCATGTAGTCGACGTTCACATGACACCACTAGAAGAATAGCACCACAACTTAAATACTAAACCATTGAATAATAACTCAACACAAATCCACTAATAACAACATGACTTCTCCCATGTCCTCAAGAACTAAACGAACTACTCACAAGACATCATATGGATCAAGATCAAAGATGATATGATAATGGATAACAATCTGAACATAAACAATAATCCAATGGTTCCACTCACAAGCATCAACTACAATAGTAATTAACACCGGGAAAGTTTCCCCTAAGAACTAAAGCAATATCCAACACAATTGTTACAGCGGGACGGAGTGGTGATGATGGTGCTGGTGGAGATGATGGTGTGGATGATAATGATCTCGATGAAGCCTAGCTTGATGACGGTGTTGATGGCGATGGTCTCCACTCTCCGGGAAGGAATTCCCCCGGTAGAAATCTGTCTGCAAGAGAGATCTTTCTCTCTCGGTGTTTTCCGCCCCCAGAGGCGGTGGAAATCTATTTGTGGTCGTTCCCCTGGCCTTAGGGTTTCGTAGGGAAGATATAGGCGAAGGGGCGGAGTCGGGAGCCGGGCAGGTGGGCCACACCTACCCTAGGTGCGGCCCAGGGTGGGCCCGCGCCTAGGGGGGGTGGGCCCCCTGCGGCCCTTCTTCGTCCCTCCTTATGGCTTCCTCAATCTTCTGGAAACATAATATTTTTTTGGTATTTTTACGATCTTCGCGAAATTGCACCGAAACGCCCTCTTTTCTATCAGAATCCAGACTCCGGCAGTCCATCCTCCAAGAATCATCCAACATGCATAAATAGTGGAAAAGACATATGTAATACCTCATAATAAGACATATATCAATGAATAGAGGTAAATTATGATATAGAAAGGTGATGCAAATTGGGCGTATCAACCATCCAGGATTGTGATGCTTGAAGGGCAATGGCGACGACGAATGCAACCATATTGTGTGGTTTGTCTTGTCAATTTGACTGTTTAATGATTGGCAATGCCTGGCCCAATGATGGCGCCAACAAACACTAGGGCGGACAGATGGGTCGCACCGCTGGGCGCAGTCGACCGAACAGGCCGAACCACGATTGAAATATCATGGATGCCGCCTAGAGGGGGTGAATAGGCAGTTTAAAACTTTTACGAGATGGGCTTAACAATGGCGGAATAAAACTAGCATTTTTTTGGTTAAACACAAAGCCTATATATACTAAGGTTTATCTATGTGCACCAACAACTTATGCTAAACAAGACTAGCAACAAAGTGAAAGCAAGATAGATTACTTCAAGCACGAAGGATATCACAATGTAAAGTGCATAAGTAAAGAGCTCGGATATAGAGATAACGAGGCACGCGGGGACGAAAATATTTTACCGAGTTCCTTCCAACATGGAAGTACGTCTCGTTGGAGGGGTGGGTGGTACTAAGACCACCAACGCCACAAAATGCCTCACCCTATTCTCCTGAGAACCTACCGCATAGCAAGCACTCGATCCACTATATGGTGGCCTTCAAGGTGGCGACCAGAACCTTTACAAACTTGTTGAGTAGACCTCCACAATACTTGGAGTCTCCCAACACGGTCCCAAAGCTTTACAACCATTGTCCGAGCTTCGAGACCGACCACTTCCACACAACCATCTAGGGTTCCAAGAACCCAAGAGGGACAAGCTGCTTTGATTTTGCCAACCAAATCCTCCGAGGAGAACTCAAACCGATGCACCGAATGCAAAAGTCAAGAACACCACAAAGATGCTCCAATCCTTCACTCTCAAGTTCCAACAAAACTACTAAAGCTATTGGGGGAACAAGAGAGGAAGAACACAAAACCTCTAAGATCTAGATCCCAAATATTCACTCACATAGAGGTGAATTGGTTAGGTCAAATTGTAGATCTAGATCACCTCTATTTTCCTCTCAAATATGGGCAAGAATCATTGGAGGGGAAGAATTGAATCAAGCTCAATGGGGAAAAGCTTGAAGAAATAGAGGAGGAAGAAGCTATATTAAGGGAAAGAGAAAAGGAGGCTAAAATAAGAGGCCCAAAGAATCTGCCTGTTTGGGCCAGACCGAAATGGGTCGGTAGAACCGCAGAGCCCCAGTACTATCGGACCTCTCGAGCAAAGCCAGGGAATGGCGCGGGCGACAGAGCTAGCGATCAGGTCGAGCGACACGGGGGAGCGAGGTAAACTCGGGGTGAGCGAGGGGATCGGGGGCCAGTGCATGGGCAAGGTAATGCGGAGCGAGGCACACGTGGGATTAGCGGGCGAGCGCGCAGGAGCCTGTGGGCGAGCGACAGCGCGAGCTGTGCCTGGAAGCTGGGCAGGTCGTCCCGGTAGTGCCGACCTGGGCCTACCGGGCGAGGAAGTGAGCAAAGCAGTGTGCGCAGGGGCGAACGGTAGTACCCTGCGGTACTACCGCTTGGCCCAAAAACAAAAGGCTTTTTCTTTTTCTTTTTAAAACAAACAAATAGGGAAATTCAAATGGCAATATATTGAGCTAGGAAACTCCGATTTA
Organism: Avena longiglumis; assembly: GCA_030063025.1. Taxonomy (NCBI): domain Eukaryota; kingdom Viridiplantae; phylum Streptophyta; class Magnoliopsida; order Poales; family Poaceae; genus Avena; species Avena longiglumis. The sequence goes on from CP125978.1 coordinate 425,405,262, forward strand.
CCCCAAACCAATTTTGTTGGAAAGGGGACGACAAGAGATACCAAATAAAGTGAGAATATTTGATGTATTATAATTTGAGATACCTCCCTTAGTGAAAAACCGAAGACCCACTAAGATAAAAACGAAACAAGATATAAAAGTGAAATCCGTTTTTGATGAAATAGAGCTTGTTATGAATATTACCACAAGCTCTAGAACCTCACATGGATACTATACAAATAACAACCAAGAAAGATGATGCTAAGTATGCAAAGGTTTAAACCCTCTCTGATGGATATGATCTAGTTACTCACTCGAGAGCCCCTCTTGATAGTACGGCAATCTATCCTAAACTCGGTCTCCCAACTAACAACATGAGACTGGCAAAAGGGAAAACCTATCAATATTATACCTTTGCCTTGAGCAATCCACTTGAGCGTGAAGTAGTCGATCTTGACCTTCTCAAGATGGACACCTTTCTCGATTCCTCTTCCACGCACTTGATAGGGACTTGCACGTTGCTCCCCCATACACCAGGGGCAAACCTATACTTTGACCTTGTCTTCATCGATCTTGAAGACAACACATGCTCCAAGCGATGCCAACAGACAATTTCTACAAGCGCAACTTAATACACACATTAATCCATAAAGATTGTCATTAATTATCAAAACCACACATGGGGGCCACATGCTCTTTTAACGACCCAAAAGCCACCGCTGCCCAACACAAACGGACAGATATGGACCATTTGGGTCATCCCGGTGGACATGCCCTTAGTCATGTGCCCTAAATGAAACTGTTCAACCAAACAAAATTCATTGAAATTTGAAATTTAAAAAATGGATGAAACTTAACTAAACTTAAACGAAAACTAAATCTAATAACTGTCATTGTTCTAACTAGAGGGACCAACCTCGTTGTCATTCTAGCGACGCTGCTTGGTGTCCCACTTAGTCTGCTTCTAGGCATGTCTTGCATGTCGTGCTTCCACCATCAGGCGGTGGCCGGCAGCGCGCCACCGATTGTTCTGCTCCACCTTTGTGCGCTTGCAACTCCTGATAGAACTCGTTCTGAGCAATCCGGGCTTTGCTAGCGAGCAACGATAGCGGTCTCATTCTTCGTGTTGATGCGAAGAATGGTCTACTGCTCCCTCTTTATGAGGAGGCGGGCATTCTCCTCCACCGGCATCCTCTATAGGGAGATCTCTGCGACGCGATCTTCCAAGTGCCGGTTGACCGCCTGGTGGAGACGGGCATTGTTGGCCCTCTTCCGGTTGTTCTTGCAAGATTTAAGGACGACACTGATCAATCGACTGCCCTGTCGAAGTGGTTGGAGCCCGACGAGGAGGTGAAGTCGAAGTTCTCGGAGTCGTCGTCATCCGAGGAGTCCGGCAGCGGGGAACACGACGGCGCCTGGGGCATGGGGAGCCTGGCCCGGTAGGTAGGAAGGTGGCGAGTCATGTCATTTAGCCGACAGGAGAGCTTGGGGGCGAGAACCATGGAGGAGTCAAGCTAGACGGGGCTAGGATTTGAGTTGTGGATAGAGGATATGCGACGTGGGGTATTTATGTGCGGGAGGCCATTGTCTCGCATTAACACTGCCGTAGAGGGCTTAGAGACTAGACGCTGTGCCGACCACTGCGGTGACGAGACGACTCTCTACGCCGACTATTAAGCCACCATAAGGAGGTTGGTCGTGAGATAAATAAGGTTGACCAGCCGATGTGCCAATGATAGGGTTGGGCCACCAATGCTACATCGCCCGTGTGTTGTGTCCAGCGTGCCTGCAATATCCCATGTGGTGCCGGGATGGCTTAAAACGGTTCTGGGGCACGTGGCTGGATGCGTTTTTGTAAAACCCTCAGAATCGACCCTATGCAAGTTTTAGCGATTCCCGCCAAACCCGCATAGAAACGATTCAAAGGTGCCCACCAGGCACTTTCGCGCGGGTGGAAAACGAAGTAATAACATTACACAATAGTCCTCGATGGGACCCACAGAACAGATATATATAACAGCGATTCAAAGAGTCAAGAATACAGATATACAATACAAAGATCCAAATCACCTTGAAAATGATACAGCGTCCGACTACGGACAAGATGCAAATGGGGCTAAGAGCCCTGAAGAATAACCAATGGCGTCCATAACCACCTGTGCCAAGCGGAAGGGTAACCGCTAACGACGTCGATCTCAAAACCTGCTTAAACAAAGGGGTGCCGACAAAGGGCAAAGGAAAAAGAGTGTCGATCGAGGCGATTACGGCGAGGCTAGAATTGGCGGTCCTCGCCTACATAGGTATGGTGGATCAAGCGGCGGCGAGATGCACTAAACAACCTCTAGAGACTCGATACAACTGGCGGCTATCAGAGAGGGATAAGAAAGACCTATTCGGAACCAACCTGATTCTACCATCAGACAAACCCATCCTGGTGTTTTCCCCTCGAGACCAAACGAGGAAGTCAACCGAGGAACTCACACCGTTGGCAGTTTTATTTATTCAGTTATCATTGCAGCAATTACTAGTCAGGTATAGATAATCGTCCTGATAAAATAAGCAGTGGGCCATTTTAGTTAACCATTCCGTTGTAGTTGCGACACTTACTAGTCAAATACATTTAGCATGAGATAACCCAAAACCCAGCAGTTGTTGGTACTTTTATTTAGCCATTCCGTTGTAGTTGCAATACTTACTAGTCAGGTACAATGGTCGCAAGCGACAACCCAAACAATCAATTGTTGGCAGTTTCATTTAGCCATTCCATTATAGTGAAGCTGATTACTAGTCATTATAAAGTCAAATTTATAACACTACTTTAGTTATAGTTGTCTATGCTCGAGATACTGTGCTCCAAGTCGTCCATAACCGCGGACACGGCTTTCAGAAAGTTTTACCCGGCCGGGGTGCACCAATAGCAACACACGCTCGATCAACCTCGGAAAAACCAAATCAAAACCCAACTAGGCTTTCACGACAAAGCAATCACAGGATTCAGAAATATTTCAGGGGGCCACCCCATTGAGTAGACCATAGCGAAGCTAGCCGACTCGAGACGGACTCAAGGTTTGCGACAATGGTCAGAACGACTGGGAACCCAAAACTGGGCTTGTCGACACTGAAAACACTCCGCTTACCTAAGCGACAAAGTGCTCCTCGCAATCGTAAATAAAGCAGTAAAGCATGGCATAAGTACAGGATAGTAAATAAAACCTCAAACTAGTTTGTGGCCCCAAGAAATAAGAATGAATCGAGCTCTGGCTCAGGGGGGTCCCATAATCCTCCCGGATGTGGATAGCGCGATAAATCAAGGAACAGGTATCAAGCACTCGGGGTCCTACGGGACACAAGTGGACGGTTAACAACCAAATAACATCTATTGCCCACCTGTGCCTCTGCTTACTTACTTCAATTTTAGTTGTTAAACATGAATTAAAGTGAACGATAAGTAAAGCCATGATCATCTCCAACATCAACATGCGGCAGTACACCAACAACTGTGGTACTCGACGACACGCAACAACACTTGAGCAAGCGACTACGATGCGTAGGTCCAACTACCTACCAAACAACGGTAATAGGAGGTGTCCAAGGCAATATAAGGCTGCAAGAGATATCATGGGTACGAAAGCTAGAGCAACACAACACAGATAGCAATAGATCAACAGGAGGGAATAAATACTATAAAAGTAAGATAGGTAGAAGGGGGGAAGGTGCTCGCCTGAAAACATTGCCGAAGGTTCAACCGAAGATCGGGGCGAAGCTCACATCAACTCAACGGCCTTATCCGCGAAGAAGCAAAACACTAGAAGAAACACCTGATGCACTATTTAATACTACGGCAAAAGATCGGGCATGATGCATGTATGATGTATGACATGGCAAAGGTGCGATGCAATTAGGCAATATTAAGCGGAGCCGGGGGTCCCGACAATTAAATATATGGTTCAAGTTGTTTAGATAACCCACAATTTAAATGTTGTGATACCAGGGCAAGATAAGTTACCGGTTCGCTACACAAATTTAAATGAGGCCAATATAAGGCTAGATTTGCCCGCATATGGGCCCCATATTTAATTATATGGTGAATCGGCATAAGGCCCCCAAACCACATGGCAGTATGCATGCAAGATGAATGAGTTAATGCAACAAGTTTTATGTATAGCATTTATAAAATAGGGCTCGGGATAAGGTTCACACATTAGGGTTCGGCAGATCTTGGTTCCGGGGTTCGGGGGTTGGTCTCAGGGTTCGGATCTGGGGTTCGGCCTCGGCGGGTTCGTTCTCTGATAACGGAGGTAGATCTTGGCGCATCTGTGGTCTTCGGGTCATGCCGACGGTCATGGCATCCGGGATGAAGAACTTTGGCTTTCCGCGTCGGTGTCCTTACCGTCTGGGTTCTCGAGCATCGCGTCCGGGAAGGAGTACTTGTCGTATCCGTGAAGGAGATCATGTCGGTCCACGAGGAGAAGACCTTGGCGTCATATGTAGAGGTGGTCGGGTGTTGGTGCCGGACTCGGGCGTGGCGTCGATGGTCTCTCATAGTTTCCGGGTCTCGACTCGTGTCGGTCTTGTCGTTAGCCGAACTTGGCATTCAAAGGGGAATCTTCGGGTCGTCGACTCTGGTTGTTGACGATGCACTTGGTCTGTTGCCAAGGTGTCTTCGGGTAACGCGGGTCCTTGGCGTGATAGCTCTTGGCGCAACACGGATCCTGTACATCCTCGGTCAAGGACATACCCTGTGACGCTCTGCTGTACACCTTGCTCGGGTTCTGCACAACTGTCGCTGCCAACGGGGCCCGGACGCGAGGCCACGCAAGGGACGCGACCGACAGGACGAGGGCGGTGCGGCCTGGTGAGCCGACAGGAGGAGACGTTCGCAGGAGACGCGGGAGGCACGCGACCGGGGCGTCTGCAGCAGGGAGGCCGGGAGGCGGCGCTGCCGGAGAGGTCGGCAACGGAGGCGCGGCGTGGGAAGCGAAGAAGCGGCGAGGAGGCGAGAGGCAGCGAGGCGGGCTCGCCCGGCGGGAGGGGAGGCGAGGTGGTCGGCGAAAGCGAGGCGGAGGAACTCAGCGGCGGCGAGGACCTCTGGGCGGCGGTGAGGTTGGCGACGCGGTCCGGCGGGCGAAGGCGGACAGAGGTTGCGGATGAGTGTGGCGGGGGGCCTTGGCGAACTCGAGGAAGGAGGCTGAGGCGACCACGGGAGGCGCAGGCGTGGCGTCTGGCAGCCGGATCTTGCCGGGTGGAGCTCAGCGGCGGGAGGCGGTGGTTGGTGCGGTGGAGGACGACGGGGAGGGCCGGCGGGCCCATGATTGCGGAGGAGGCCGCGAGCTGGCCGGAGGCCTTGTCAGGTGGCGCCTAGCGGAGGAGACAAAGGGCGGCGGCAGAGCGAGAGGGGAGAGCGCGGCGGCTCCGCGGCGCAGGCCTTTGAGAGGAGGCCCAGGCGGCGAGGTGGAGAAAGGAGGCGGTGGCCAGTGCAGAGAGGAGGGAGGAGGAAGACGATGGGAGAGAGGAGGGCGAGCGCATCGGGGTGGGGGACGCGTGGGGGGGCGTGTGGGCCAGGGGGACGGGGCCCGCGGGTGGGTGTGTGCTGGGCCAGGGCGGGTGTGGGGCCTGGGGTGGGACCCAGGGAGAGAGAGAGGAGGTGGGCCAGGAGGGTGGGGCCAGGTTGTAAGAGAGAGAGAGGGTAGGTGGGGCTGTGTGAGAAAGAGAGAGGGAGGGGAAAAAGAGGGGGATTGATGAGGTGGCAAGGTGGGTAGGGAATTGGGGGAGGGGTGAGGTGGCGAGCTGGGATAGGTGGGTAGGATAGGTTTGGGTAGTTTTAGGATTCGGGTAGGCTGGTTAGATATTTTAGTCTAGGGTTTTTCTTTTATTTTAAAATAACTTTTGTAAATAGTTTTAGACAAAATAAAAGACCGGAACAGACCGATGTTTTAATTTGAAATAAGACGGGGGCTACTTAGAAAACAAAACTAGGCGTTTCGAAAATAGTTTCAGACAAACAATGCATGATGATGACGATGCAATGCACAAAAACAACGCGATTTTCTAGTAGTGGTTTTGCGGGATGCCACAGTTTTTCTGTCCAATGTGCCCAAGGCCATTGGGGGACGGTTTAGGGAAGGCGACCGTAGATGCTCTTATTGTTCCTCGTTAGCTTATAAATCAATGCCCGACTCAACCCCTTTTTCCTTGTCCTACCAAGTCCCTTCCTTTCCGGGCTCCTCCCCCTTTGACGTTTCATCCTCCAAAGAACTATTGAATATCTCGCATCACATCTTGATTTTATGCCATTGATCTTTGGAAAACACTAGGACTATCGGGAATGGGCATGTGGTCGTTCTATCTAGCTCTATCGGTGCTTCGGCGAGCCGGATTTGTGTTCAGCATGATCTGACTGGCAGCCTTAGTGGTTAATGTGACATTAGATTTGTGATTTCACGATTTTTTATGTTGTGTAGGTTGTTTGGGCACACTTCAAGAATGCATGTCTTTTTATGCATACACATTGTCTCTATGACGCAATAATTCTATGTGTATGCTTCAATTGATTTTTCTCATTTGTTACAAATGTGTTTCTTTGGTGTTGTTAATCACATATTATTGCATATATTGTTTTCATGTCACGAAGTATTGCAACACATTTCAATGTTTTTGTAGTTGTCAAGATATGGTATACAATTATCTGTGTTTCTTGGTCACGCCTGAAATGCTACACTTTTATGGAGAATGAATATACATGTTGCAAACGATGTGACAAGCTTGCGAAAAAATGCATGTGAAAAGTTTGATTTGTGACGACAGAGGTTCTAAATTGCCACCTAAAGCGGGTCGAATGGCTAGAGAGACAACTGATTTTTTCTTGTTCTTTCGTGACTTGATACCTGTATTGGCTTAGAAATCACATTGGGCAATTGTTTTGGATTAAACTAACATGAACCAAACAATGTGACTCACTTTCATCTCAATGTCATGCTTTAATCAGTTTGTATCACCCACCACACCGGATGCCAAATTGCAGAACCCAGATAGCTAGGAAGTGATGTATCGGTTTTCTAGCTAGGGTTTTGAACTTTTGATGGCATTTGTGTTACTTGATTTCCGCAGTGGTCTTGGGATCCTTTCGTATGCGCCTTGTCTTGATCTCCAGTTTTGACCGCAACCTAATCAGAAAAAGGAGATAAAAATAAACTTCAGTTTAAACTCTGGATTCCGCGGGGGTCATTTTTATTACATGCACATAATAGGAGTGTTCTAGAGGAATCCCTTGCACTTATGCTGGTCTTGAGAATCCAAAAGAGCTTGCTCGGAAGAGATAGATGTATACCAACCTCTATTGCTCTCGTGTAAATACTTTATATGTTGTTAGGTGTATGTTGGACATGTATACCGTATTCTATACTCAATAGACGCATATTAATTACTCTAGAACGTTGTTTTTGTAGAAAATATTGAATCCCTATAATATTTTGGTGTATTGATTTGACCCTTATGAGGAGTATATATACGTACAAACTTGGAGGGCAAGAAGCCTATGACTTGGAATACAAGATGATCTCTAAAGTCCTAGTCTATCTCTAGTTATGTACGTATTCTAACACCCCCTCGGTCGGAGCGGGAGTGAAGCGGACGCTTGCGACTGGATTTGAAGTCTTGCGCTTTCGTCGTCTTCCTCTCTTTCTTATCATCACCTGCGTGAACATGATCATGGCTGGCATATAGGCGCCGTGACTGCGTCCCCTTCTAGTGCCTCTCTTCCCTCCCGCAGTAATAGCGGGAGTGGCGTGGGCGCAAGTGATGACGCGGACGCTGTTGACTGGAGTTCTTGAGTTGTTGTAGACGTTATTTTTTATATTGATGTCGAGGTAGCCGATCCTGATGTAGCCGTGGTTGATATATGTGTGGTCGATGTCGTAGTGGTGTGGCCGCCATTGCCGGAGGCGCAAAAAAATCGCGCGGTTTTTTGTTGTTGTTGTTTTTGTTGTTGTTGTTGTTGTTGTTGTTGTTGTTGTTGTTGTTGTTGTTGTTGTTGTTGTTGTTGTTGTTGTTGTTGTTGTTGCCGCCGCTCTTGCCGCCGCCGCTTCTTTGCCGCCGCCGCTGCCGCCTTTGCCGTTGTTGTTGTTGTTGACGAAGCTGCGGTTGTGGATGTTTTGCACCTTATAGAGGTACCTTCGTGGGCGTCTCTTGAACGCGGTCACAAGTGAGACCATCGGTTTTTTCAGGACCGAAGGAACCCACCAAGCACACACAGTTTTGCTAGAACCATATGTGCGGTCGTAGAGGCGTCACAATTGTGATGCCGGTTTGTTGTTGCAGTCGTCGGAGTCGTGGACGCGGCGATGCCGTCGTCGTGCCTTGTAGTTGTACTGTTAGAGGACGTCGTAGTTGTATGTCCATCGTTTGGACGGATATAGCGGCGACGGTGATGTGTTGACGAAGATGTTGATGAAGACCACGTTGATGTAGACCTTGGCGATGAAGGAGTAGGCGTGTCGGCGATGATCGTCGCTTGCAGACGTCCCTTGTGGCGGCGATAATGTCGAAGCCTTAATGTCGGAGAAGTCGACGTAGTAGTGTCGCACACCGGCCTGGCGTGTGGATGATGCCGATGTCGATTCTGCGTGAATATGCTCGACGAAGATCTTAGCTTGTAGCCTGGCGTAGTCGTATAGCTTGATGTAGATATTCGGATCGATGTAGTCAGGCTCGATACAGTGCAGATCTTGATGTTGACGTGATCACGTCTCAAAGCAGTTTAAATCTTGGTGTCGGTGTAGTCAAATCCTTAAAGCAATGTAGACCTTGTAGTCACGCCAACACGCGAAACCGTGGTATATGGAGTCCCTCACCTTGGTGTAGACATGCATGCTATGGAGAACGGTAGAGTACTGGCAGCTGCATGCGTGTGGCCGCCTCCGTGCATGCACCCTGCTGCTGCGGCTTCTGATGACGCGTGCGGCGTGCACCCTGGCTGGAGACGTAGTGCTTCAGAGATGCTACTGCTGGTGACGCGTGCGCAGCTGTGCTGGTCCAGCGGCCGTATCTGAGACTGAGAAGTTCGTGTGGAAGCCGCGATGAGTCGACGTAGATCGCATCGTAGATCGCATCTTGGATGACCGGTGCTCCGGCGGTACTATAAGGATTGTGATGTCGGAATTTATTTGGCTAATTGGATCTAATCTACTAGAAAATTTTGAAAATTGGATTTAATCTAATCTAAAGAACCGATCTAATCTTTGATTTTGATCGGGAGACGGCTCCCGAGGAATAATCTTCCTTTTTTTTTGGGGGCGGCGCGTTACGGAAGTGGTAGAAGAACGTAAGATCGGTGACGTGAGGTTAACCGCTCTGATAAAAAATATTGAATTCCTATAATATTTCGGTGTATTGATTTGATCGTTATAGAGAGTATATATACGTACAAACTTGGAGGGCAAGAATCCTATAACTAGAAATAACTTGGAATATAAGATGATCTCTAAAGTCCCAGTCTATCTCTAGTTGTGTACGTATCCTAACAGTTTCTTCAGACATCTAGGGACAGATTCAGAGAAGAGTTAAAAATAGATTACCTTGTTAGTTAACACAGCTAGCCTCATTACAATTTTAGCCTTAAATGCATAAAATTTCATCGTATTTGGTGGTTGTACTCAATCCGTTAGATGATGAAATACACGATTCATAATGATTTAGGGTTACTGTATAAGAACTCATGAGGCAGTTGTGTTGTGGACACTACCCGCAGCGGAAGACCCCTGTAGGCTGTAGACCCATCTTCATGTCCAGGTAGTGTGCAGCTGACCGTCATTCCCTACCACTACCGATTACGTTACCGGTGCATCGAATCTCTGCTGATTCCCTTGTATTTTCCTAGTTTTATAATTGTAGATATTTCTAACAAGCGTGACTAACCTAATTTAATGAAAAACAACCTAGTGATCCAAGCATGTCGTCTCAAAGTTGTCATTTATGGGAGCAATAGATATTTGGTAAAAAAAAACTGTCAACAGCATGTAGATGTACGGAGGGAATGACAAAGTAAGTAACAAAGAAAGGTGTCATAGTGTCATAGTACTACATATCTCTATAGTACATTGTAGCATATGAGTACTATATTTAATGATTTATAGAATTTTAATATAAAATTATATACAAAATTTATTTATATATGGATTTTCCAGTTTTACGTGCTATGATACCCGATATCTATTTATGATACCGTAAGCATCTCTTTCTTTATTAATTGTTGTATCATATCAGATTTTAGTCAACATTGCATACATGATACTAGCTATGATACTCTCACTAGAACTAGCCTAAGAGCATCTCCACTCGTCTATACATGACGTCGATCCGGACGCCAAAATTCGGTCCAGACGCCAAAAATCGGCCTAGTCGTGTACCCAGGGACCTGTTTTCGACCGGATTTCGGCGTGTTTTGGTACGGCCTACCCAGGCCGAACCCAGGTTCCCGGGTACGCCGGACGCCGCAAAAAATAGCGTGGGACAGCTCTGTCGACGAGACATTCCCATTTCCACCCACTCCACTCGCTTAGACTGCCGCGAAGAGCTTCCAGCGCCCCCTGTCGCCATGACTTCGCCGACGGAGCTCCTACGCGCCAAGACATGCCCACGCCTGTAGCTACGCTCGCCGTAGTTGCCGCCCACCACCACGCCTTCCCCGCCACCGATCTCGCCGACCTAGCCTCGCCGTAGCTCTGCTTTGCTACGTGCTTCCACCACCACGCCCGCCAAGTGTTCGGCATTTGGCCGGATTCGGCCATGGACTCCGACGACGACGAGATACTCGCCATTGACTCCGACGAGGACGAGATACTCGCCATGGACTCCGACGAAGAGGAGATGCTCGCCGTACTCCTGGAGGAGGAGAGCGCCGAGGTTGCCGAAGGTGAAGAGCACTTACAGATCTTCGCATCGCTCGCCCAACTATACATACAGATGGCGAAGCCGAAGCGCGGTGGTTCGGCGCTAGGTCGCCGGAAGTGCAATACGAGACAAGGGATAGAGGGCTACTGCATGTTGTACGCCGACTACTTCGCCGACCAGCCACTCCATGGAGAGGACGTGTTTCGCCGCCGTTTTAGGATGAGCCGGAAGCTCTTCCTCAAGATCGTGCATGCCATCCGGGAGTTCGACTCATATTTCCTTTGCAAGAAGGACTGCACCGGCTTGGTTGGGTTTTCCTCGCTTCAGAAGTGCACCGTGACGATGAGGTTGCTTGCATATGGAGCGCGGGCTGACAGTGCCGATGACTATCTCCGCATCGCCGAGTCCACCGTCCTTGATTACTTGTACAGGTTCTGCAGGGCAGTGATTGCAGTGTTCGGGGAATAGTACTTGAGATCACCCACTGTTGAAGATACTGCTCGGATACTCGCAGTCAATGAAAGTAGAGGATTTCCTGGTATGCTTGGAAGCATAGATTGCATGCATTGAGAGTGAAAGAACTGTCCATTTGAATGACAAGGAATGTACAAAGACCACAAAGGAGGATGCACTGTGATACTTGAGGCAGTTGCTACACATGATCTTTGGATCTGGCACTCCTTCTTTGGCATGGTAGGATCGAACAACAACATCAACGTCCTCAACTGTCTTTTCCAAGCTTGTTGAGGGTCATGCTTTCCCCGTGGAATTTGAGATCAGTGGGCACCACTACAACAAGGGATACTATCTAGCAGATGGCATCTATTCAAGATGGCCAATATTTGTGAAGACTATCTCAAGCCTAATGCTCCCCAAGCATTCTCACTTTGCCAAGAAATATGAAGCTTGCAGGAAGGATGTGGAGCGGGCATTTGGTGTGCTCCAGCAGAGGTTTGCAGTTGTCCGGTTCCCTGTTATGACCTGGTCGAAAGATCAGACGTGGAAAGTGATGAACTGTTGTGTGACCTTGCACAACATGATCACTGAGGATGAGAGGAAGGATTCAGTGAGTTTGCTCGAGGAGGACGAGCCATACTACAGACAGGGTCCTGTTGCCGAGCCTGATCATCAGGTGCCTCCAACATGGGCATTCATCGCAATGCGTCAGGAGATCCGAGATTCGGAGATGCATCAACAACTGCAAGATGATCTTGTTGAGCACCTATGGATACGCGGGGGCAACACGTTGCAGATGCCCAGCGTGAACTAGGCCGAACTTGACCGAAATATGTTGTATTTTTACTTCTGGCCGAACTATATTTACATTTACGCCGAACTCTGTTTAAAATTTCGCCGAACTTTGGTCTTAAAATATTCTGTATTCATTGTATGACGAACTATGCCGAAATCTGGCAAATTTGAGCCAAATTTGAGCGGAAACGGACGACCCGAGAACTCGGCCTGGGTACGCGAATGAGAAACTGGACGTACTCGAGCCAAAAACTTGCACCGTCCGGCTAAAGTTTGGTCTAGAACTTGAGCCGTCCGGCAGTTTGGTCTAGAACTTGAGCCGTCCGGCTAAAGTTTGGTTCGGATTTTAGCTGGGTTCGAACAACGAGTGGAGATGCTGGAGATGCTCTGATAGCCGGTCATGGTTCTTCACAAATTAGAAGGTAGCACAAACTAGTATTTTTGTCTGCCAAGTTAACCTTTGACGTAAGTTTCTTCCAATAAATGTACTCCCTCCGTTCCGTTCATTATTCTAACTTTTCTTGGAAAAAATGCATGCATCTATCTAGACGATTTTCGAATTAGTATACTTTAAGATATCTAGAAGGCCTTACATTAGTAAAAAATCAGTAAGAATGGATTTTTTTACAAATATGCCCCCCTGCAACAATGCATCGCCAGAACTGCCCCCCTCTCACTGCAAATGGCAAAAGTGCCCTGGCGGGAGGCTAGAAATGTGACGCGTGTCACATCCCGCCAGGGCCGGTGGCGGGACAGGCTTCGAGCCATAGCCGGTGGCGGGAGGCGCCTTCCGCCCTAGCGACTGGCGGGACGCGGCGGGCCCCACCACGCGGGCCAGCGGGATGTCCACTTCACGCTGGCGGGAAACGGGCCGTCCTTTCCGCCTCGGGACTTGGCGGGATGAGCCTGCCGCCTCGGGCCAGGGCGGGATGCTCCTGCCCATACCGCCTCGGGACACGGCGGGATGACCTGACACGTCTGCCTGCTCCAATATTCCCAACACGAGTGACGTTTCCTATTGCTAAACAGTCCGATAACCACCGAAAGCCGCATTCGTTGAAACTTGTGACCGTTTCTCGAAACTTGATTGTTGGCAGATAGTGCAGCTCCGTGTCTTTAAATACGGCGGCAGGCATCCTCAGAACCACTGCGACTTCTATCGATCCATTTGCTGCCTCTTCTCTCTATCTCTTTGCTTATACAGTCACACACTCTGTAATCGCCTGAGGCTGCTGAAACAAGCCTGCACCAATATTCGGAGGCTGAGAACGGGTAGCCATTGATCAAGGTGAGTTGTTTCGGTTGAAAGCTTTGCATGTTGTATATATTAGTCAGCTAATTAGGACATAATTTGCCATGCAATGCTTGAACTATTAATTAGCTTTGCAACTTAGTTAGCTCGTAGAAATATTTGAGCTCTTGTCATAATATTTCAGCAAAGTAACCTAATTAGATCGTGTAGTAATATTTTAGCTATGCAATTTAATTAGGTCATGTAGAAATATTTTAGCTCATGTAGTAATATTTTAGCTAAGCAACATAATTACATCGTAGAAATATTTGTGTTCGTGTAGTAATATTTTAGGTATGCAACTTAACTAGAAGGTGTAGAAATATTTTAGCTCATGTAGTAATATTTTAGCTATGCAACGTAATTAGGTAATGCAGAAATATTTGTGCTCTGTAGCAATATTTAGGTATGCAACTTAACTAGAACACGTAGAAATATTTTAGCTTATGTAATAATATTTTAGATATGTAACGTAATTAGGTCGTGTAGAAATATTTGTCCTCTTATAGTAATATAGAAATATTTGTGCTCTTGTAGCAATATTTAGGTATGCAACTTAAGTAGAACGTGTAGAAATATTTTAGCTCATGTAGTAATATTTTAGCTATGCAACGTAATTAGGTAATACAGAAATATTTTAAAAAGTGTAGTAATATTTTAGCTATGCAAAGTAATTAGATCGTGTAGAAATATTTTAGGTATACCACTTAAATATGTCGTTTCCAAATATTTGAACTCGTGTAATAATATTTCTTACACGTTAGGTTAGACAATTAATGTATTTTGTCAATATAAATAATTATATTAATGAACTATCATTAAGATTATATATAATTAATATGGTTATATTAATTTGATGCGTGGAGTGCGATGAACACTTTGTATATTTTTATGGTGAGGACATCACCCGATGGGCCGTCGGGCTTGATCTCATCGGCGTTGTGAGACAAAAATGTCATAGTGGAAGAATTGGTGAATGCTAGTTTCACGGACATTAGAAGGCGCATCCGCGCAGAATTTGGGCCAGAGATGGCCCGAAAAAAGATGACCGTTGAAGCGGTCGTTTGCAAGAGAGTGGGAGAAGATTACGGTGGGCACTGCCAAAGTTAAAGCGAAAATTGTGGGGTTCATACATGAAATTTGCAAGCACACCGGTGCAGCCATGTATGGGCAACCGATGGTGTATGCAGTTTGTTGATGCCGACATACCGGTAGCAGACCGCAGCCGATGAGATCCAACTATCCATCTCCGCAATGGCTATAGATTCGGAGCGGTGGAGAGGAGACATGTGGAAGATGCATTTTTCCCAGCGAATAATGGACCTTATTCCATGGCAATTGTCGACCTCAATGAACGGATTGAGGCGGTCGAGCTTGATTACGGTGACGACGATCGTGAATCGCCGATGATGATGAAGGAGGCGGTTCGAGTCAAGTGAGAGCGATGGCGCCAAAGAATGGCACCGGGGACATAGAGGCTCTTGTCATCGGTCACGATGATACCTCTGTCGTGAGTCGGAGCTACCATCCTAGAAGAAAACCAGCAGTTCGAGCAAGGAGGCGTGGACATGGCGATCGAAGATGCGTTCTCCATTTCGAGAACATAAAGTGAAGAAATCGACAAACATTTGTTGAAGGTTCTACGCATAGAGTCTGGTTGTCTGGAAGAGTCGTCGTCAACGATGGAATATGCAAGCCTTGGACGATAACTCGCATGGTTCCCCAGTTGTGATCTAACGGCACTCTTCTGAACACGCAATGTCGATTACGCATATGTGGCATGTGTCATTGCACCCATGGTAAAAGATAAGATCGATTATATCGGTGAAGGCGTTACAAGGCGGTCTGCGATGCGATAGGCTTCCCGGTGAGCTATGGCAAGGCCAGGCGTGCTAAGGAGTCTGTTTTAGAGGGGATGTATGGCACATATACGGAGGCTTACAACATGGTTCCGAGAATGCTACATCAGATTAGTGAAGCCAACCCTGGAACGGTTACCTATAGGATGGACAGGAACCACCCGAGTGGCACTCCTGATCATTTCATCCTGGACCGTATCTTCTGGGCGTTCAGCCAAACTATCCAAGCATTCCACCACTGCCGGCCGGTGATATCAATTGATGGTACCTTCCTCACCGGACAATATAAGGGTACTCTCTTGGTAGCTGTGGCATCAGATGCAAATAACCAGCTTCTTCCTATTGCATACGCACTCGTTGAGTCCGAGAGCACGTTAAGTTGGTTGTGGTTTCTGCAATGCTTGAAGGATGGTGTTGTGAAAGATAGACCTGATGTATGCATCATTTCTGATCGCAACCAAGGGCTTCTCAGTGCACTAGAAAAAATGAAGCACGATGTACCGATGGAGTTCCTTTGGCCTGATCTTGAAACTAGGTGGTGCATGAGACATCTAGCAGCAAACTTTTACTCTCGCTTCCGGAACAAGGAATGTTTCAAGGCCTTCAAAGTGATGTGTATGCAGAACCAACCGCGGAAATTTGATGCCCACTGGATGGCATTGAATGCTGCAACGACCGCAACTTCTGGCGATGCACCAGAGCTGAGCCAGCGGGTGCAGGAAATCACAGGAGGGCCAGGAATATGGCTGAGTGGGTGAATGTTAATTGTCCGGATGTTCGGAAGTGGGCACTGGCTCATGACAATGGTGCTCGCTATGGCATAATGACCACCAACATGTCAGAGGTATACAATGCAGTGCTTAAAGGTGTCCGAGCCCTCCCTTTGCCTTTGTTCTGAAACATGGTCCCCGCGGTGGCGTGCTGCGTATAGAGTTCAACTAGCGCATGCACGAGTGCAGATGAACAAACAATGGTCAAGCTATGCAAGATCACTTGGCTATAAAATAGAAAAAGCAAAGACTCATGGTAGCAGTGGTGGACTCACTTAGGAAGAGGTGGGAGATCGAACAAGGCAAAAATACGCGTGGCTACTTGAGAGGGATACAAAGCAAGAGGTCACACTCAATCCAACGACATGCGAATGCACCTGCAAAAAGCCTTTGCTTTATCATTACCCATGTAGCCATGTCCTTACAGCCGAGCAGGAGGATTGCCGTTGTGGATATATCTCCCCATACTTGAGATGCATAATCTTATGAAGACACAGGATGGCGAGTTCTGGGCATGGGGTGTTAAGGAGCATCACAACACTATTTGGTATGATGGACCAACATGGTGGCCCAACCCTGCGCTCAAGCGAACCGTTAAGGGACGTCGTCAAACTAGGCGATTTAGAAATGACATGGACCATAGCCAGGCCGGAGAAGGACGGAGGTGTAAGACTTGTAAAATTCCTGGCCACACGGCGAGAAATTGCCCACACAAGCTATAATGTTGTATTTGTATTTCAGTGTTGTAACGTACTATATTTTGAATTTGTATTTCAATGTTGTAATGTACTATGTATTTCAATATTGTAATGTACTATGTATTTCAATGTTGTAATGTACTATGTTTTAAATTTGTATTTCGATGTTGTAATATACTATGTTTTAACTTTGTATTTATCTCATTTGTACAGACTATGGCGGATTTACCTCCTCTCTTGGATGGGCAGTACGATTCTACCACCGGTGCCAACAATGGATTAACCCCGAAGGTCCACTAGGAGGGCCAAGTACTTTCAGGTGTCGAGGTCCATCGAACCGATGGATTCTTGATGAGCGGTTTGTGCCTTATCTTTCTCGTAGCGGACTACTTCCGTTCGCTAGGATGACATCCTCGCCTCAGTTATTTAAACTGGACCCTTGTCTTCTGACATCACTTGTTGACCGGTGGAGACCGGAGACACACACCTTCCACTTTCGGTGGGGAGAGATGACGACACTTGGGATGTATCCATGATCACGGGTTGCCACTTTGTGGTATTCCTCTATTGCCAAAGACGGGCATCCTGGAAGGAAGATTTTGAACAACTGATGGGACATATGATCCCGAGAACTCGTACTGATAAGTTAGCTCGAGGTGTCCCCATCAGTTGGCTAGTAAATTTTATTGGCTTCCCAACCGGAGTTTCTGAGGAAGTAGTACGTCGACACCTGATTGCATACTTACTCTACCTATTTGGCATGTTGTTCCCATCGGGAAATGGTGAAGTAGTCAACCCAATTTTTATTAGACTAGCAGAACACATAGCCCTTCCTCTGGACAATGTAGAGATCACCCAGTACAGCATCGGTTCGGCGATGCTATGTCAGACTTACAGGGGGTTATGTGACGCCTCATATAGGAGAAAGAAGGTCAGTAGTGTAGCCCCAATTCTATGTGTATGCTATATTTTCCTCCAGTTGTGGTCTTGGGAGCACATACCCGTCGGACGACCAATGATAGAAGATCCAGTGCACCCATATAGTGGTCACGACGTCCAGTTTAATTGTGCGACCATGGGTACCCGGTGGACATATGGCGTATTACGTTGGGCCCGTGATTTGGCTTGGTGTTATCCTCTTTACCATGAAGATTTCGAGACCATACATCATTCTTCTATCACATGGAATGCGTGGCATGACGATTATGTAAAGCACGTGGCCGGGGATAGGTGTTTAGCAATTGATTGCTACCGAGACCAGGAGCTTTGGTGGACACGTTGTCAACTCGTGTGCAGATATGGTGGAGCCGCAGAACCCGGCGTGTGATGCGGCAACTTGATCTCTACCAGAGGTTCCTCCTCCGCCTCCCAACTGTGTCGAGTCTACATTTCACGATCGTTCTCAATTTTAAATCAGTGTAATTTTATACAATGTTTTTATCAAATATTATAACAATGGTTATGCATTTCAGGCAAAGCAATCAAGGGAAAAGAATCATAATTGGCTGCACACCCAGGCTATGGATAGATCAATGGAATTCGAACAAGCTTACGAACATAGTTCCAGAAAATAGGTACTTTTTTTAGATTATTTAAATTCTTATTGGTATGCTTATGACACTGAACATGCAGGGTGTTTTCCGATAGTACGCGGGATGCTTATATGACATGGTACAACGCGAGCACGTTCCAAGCTCACCGCACTCCAACGGATAGACCAGCACACCGCACACGTCAAGAGCAGCTAGAGGGAGGGATAGAACGTACTGCAGCGAACCGCCGTGATGACACGGTATATATATTTTTAGCACTGTATTTATAATTCTATGTTTACGAGAATAACATTGGTCGTTATTTTCAGCTAAGTAGGCAGCACAGCATAATGGCGGATGTGCGTGAAATAGTTAGAGAGAACCCTCGATCCATGTCGAATACCATCAAGAGTAGATTGAGGAGCATTTTTCAGAATGCTTTACATACCGCTACTAATGAGTTGTGGCGGCGGATGATGTTATGCTACGACAGTACAACATGCCTGAGTCTTTCTCGTCGCGGCCAAGTGAAGCGAGAGCAAGTCTAGGAAATCCAGCACGCAGCGCCTCTATGCGTGAGAATGTACGTATTTCCTATATTTAAAATCTGTTTTAGAAAAATAATTATTTATAATGTTTTTGTGCTGACAGACTAGAACACGACAAGACTCTACTCTTGCGTACATCATCGAAATACCGTGGAACCCTCTAGGCCTGAATCTTCAAGACAACCACCACGCGTGAGTTCGATACTTTTTAATCCATATCTGTTGTAATAATTGAATTCTAACATGGAGACCATTTTTTAGATTGATTTCGGTTCAACGCATCAACCAGCACCTAGAGGAATATTCCAGAAATTACAAGAGAACTATTTCAGGAAACACCGTGCGCATTTTTATAATCACACTAATTTATTATTATATTTTACTCATTCTAATACTTATTATTCCTATACGACCACTCTGACGATGCATGGGACGATGATGATGCTGGATTTAATTCCAACATGCCACCTCCTCACCCATCTATAGGCCATGGCAGTTACTACACATATGATCAGCCATACGATCAACCTCAATCTTCATACAATCCTGGACCATCACAACCAACATATGATCCAATGATGGATTTCTTATATACTGATATTGACGAGTCAAATTCCGACAGTCAACAAGATACGTAAACCGAGGACCATTTTATACCATCACCGCCAAATCTCCGCACAAATCCCAGGCCAACGGATCCATGGAGTTATCCTTCAGATCATATATACGGAGGACGTGCAAACAACGAGACAATGAGACGATTATTGTAACTCCGGTGTAGCGGTTTCTATTTGAACATTAATGTATCGTTCTATATTTGTGAGATACATATTACTATTATCTTGTCATGTTGTTCAAAAAATTCAAATAAAAATTCACAAATATTTAAGATATAACTAAAATAAAAATACTTAGATACTTATTTTCATTACCACGCCAGACAGCAGAAATTAGGATACATTGAAATGCATAGATTAAAAATCGTACTTTAATTAAGATACAATGCGGCGTGGATTCGACACTAGGACAAAAGTCTAGTCGTCTTGCGTCCAGCGTGGCCATTTCCACTGTCTTATCACCGTTCTTGACTGCCCTTGCCTCAAGGCCCTTTCTCTCGAGTCTGCTGTGCCTCCCTAGCCCGTCTTCCTCCTCCTCCTAAGCCGTCGTTGTTCCTCTCTGCCTCCGTAGCTCCTCTAACCGCCGTTGCTCTGTTCTTGCTCTACGCTCTTCCGCCTCTTTCTCACGCTCGTCCTCATGAAAGTTTTGCCACAGCGACTCCTCTCTTCTATCTCACGGCGCCCATTCGGGCTGCTCCGTGTCAATCAACGATACCACATGCACAAGGGTGGAGGAGACTGCATCACAAATAAAAACATAGTAAATATTCCATAAAACAAAAAATATAATATTTTGTTATAGATGAAACATACCGGAGGCTGTTGTAACTCCAGGGAGCTGGATCATACTGATAGTTGGGACACATGAAAACTTCATGCCCATTTTATCGGAAAAATCATGGACTCCTTCACCTTGCAAAGAGTCGCACCAACACCGAAGATGTTCCACCAGGAGGCAAACTTGCATCCTTCATATTTCTCGGCCTGTAGTCTTGGTCGAGCAAGGCAAACTCATAGCCACCAAGAAAATAGCAAACAAAGGAAGAAAGCGAAGAAGGATGCATCTGTGAAGAGCGTGATACTACTCCTTTTATAAGCCAGCCTTCTCCTCTACTAGCGGGACAAATTGACATGCGAGTACTGCTGTAAAGTTCGGTAATCAATTTCTTTGTATCGGTGCTCTTTCGGTCTATTTTACGTAGCTTGATCGTCTAATTCTGTAGTCTAATCATGTCGAATCGTGCAAGCAGCACAAACCGACACCTAGGCGGCTGTGCACAATCGCGGCTTTGGTGGTTATCGAATTTGTTAGCAATAGGAAACGTCTCGTGTTGGGAATATTGGAGCAGGCGTGTCGAGTCATCCCGCCGTCGGCGGTATGGGCAGGAGCATCCATACGCCCGGCGGCGACTCATCCCGCCAAGTCCCGGCGGAAAGGGACGGCCCGTTCCGCCGACGTGAAGTGGACATCCGCTGGCCAGCGTGGGCCCCGGCGTCCCGCCATCGCTAGGCGAGCGCCTCCGCCACCGCTATGGCTCAAGCTTTGTCCGCCACCTGGCGGGATGTGACACGCGTCACATTTCTAGCCTCCCGCCAGGGCACTTTTGCCATTTGCAGTGAGAGGGGGGCAGTTCTGGCGATGCATTGTTGCAGGGGGGCATATTTGTAAAAAAATCGTAAGAAGCCAAATCCATGTTTAGAGCCGGACGATAAAAATCGTTGAGCAGAGGGGAAAAGTCATTCACTCCAAAGGAGAGGTGAACACAAGCCGGGCATTAGATTCCCTGTCAGTCGTGGAATACTCAAATCACATCGAAAAGCAATGATGAAATGCATAACTTACACAGCAATGATTTCCAGTAAATAAGGAGAAAAAGCAACAGTTGATTAACAAGATTTATTCATAGTAACCATAGTTACTTTCTTATACAGGTATGCCCATACAATTGCTCAAAGCGGCAGACAACTGAGACCACCGAGAGGCTTTATATTTCACAGTACCCATAGGCTATAACAGCATCCGAGCAGGAAAAGAGATTTCTAATAACAGATGACCATAACACATCTCGTTTAAACCAGCAAAGCATTATCACCCTCAGGAGCTCCTCATTTTCTTGGCATCCCTCTCATCTATCTCCTGCGCAGCAGCATCCTCTTCCCAGAGGAGGAAAGCATTCATCTTGGCGTCCTTGGGGGCACCCTCCAAATTGTCATCAACAAAGCAATTCAGGACGGATCTTGGCGACCCAGTGGACATTTCTCCGATGGCAGTGAAGCTCTGGTAGATCAGCAGGCCTCCAGAAGGCAGCTCTTGCTCAACCATGTTGGTGGAATCATAGGCCGCTCCAACATCCAGTTTCTCACCCCAGGTCCCAGCATGGCCACAACCGCCGAAGATAGTGACGGCAACGGAGAAGTCAGATGGGCCAAAGGATCTCAGCACCCTCTTGACCAGGTCACCATAGGACATGGAGGCAGGGTCCAAGCCCATGACCTCATAGCTAGCATAGCTGAAGCCATCCTCAGGCGTGACATGAATGGTGGAGAAAGCAGAGCCATGTATGGCATTCATGGAATAGCCACACGGCTCGAAATCGAAGTCACAGATCTCCATCTCCGGGATTATGTCAGAGATACCAGAGAGCTTGGTCATCTCCTTAGCGCAAGATGTGTGGCCATCAGCAGAGGTCTTGAAGAAGACGGAAGCCTTCTTCTTGTCCAGACCAGTCATGCACATCTCAAGGTTAACCACAGGCTGCTCAGGCTTCTGGGTGGCATAGTAGACGTGCCAGTTCTGACCTGGCTTTGCAGGATCACCAATGACATAGGCATTGCCCCCAGATTTGAGGCCACCAAAGTAGCCGTTCAGGAAGGCAACCTCGTCAGAGAAGTTCTTGTGTGGAGAGGGCTGTGCTTCAGGGAATATGAATGTCCCACGAGAGTACTTCACAGCAGCAAGTGGCAGGGATAAATCATCAGCGAGCTCAAGAATTCTTGGAATAGCCAGCAGAAGCTTGGTAGTACCACAGGTCTTGATCACAACCTTGTACGGGTACACAAAGAGGCTTGATTCGGAGAGGACATACGAGTCAAAGTCCTTATTGGACAGCTCAGAAACAATGGTGCACTTGGCAAGATCAAGAACAGAGTCGATCTGGGCACGCGAGAGAGCGCGCAATCCCTTGCCCTTAGGGTCAGTGAAGACTGACGCCTCAGAGAAAGTGATTTCCAGGCGCTTCTCATACCCCTCGAACCCAATCGCAGAGACCGGGGGAAGGTCAGCAACCGACAGGACGGCCATTGTTTTGGAACGTTGGTGGAGGGAAAAAGGTTTTGCCGGTCACTAAAAAGCAGCTAGCCAAAGAAATTTAAGAAAGCTGAGAACGAAGGAGGTGGGAGGGATTTCTAAGCAATTGGGATGGGGCACACGAGAGGGATATCAGGATGGCTTCCTCGAGCACTGCAAAAGAGAAGGAACTGAAACTGTGAGCAACTATTCATTAACAAAAAGAAGTACAACAAGGAAGAAATAAGCTCAATTGATTCGAGGCATACGTTGGAGTAAGCAGCGGAGCGGAACTTCTCGATGCCGCCTGCAGGGCGGAGGTCCTCGATGCTGTAGCCGAGGGGAGCTTCGTACATGAGGGAGGAGCTACTACTGCTGGACTTCTTACCACCCTTGAACTCCATAGAACATCAAATTCTGCAGTGCAGAGAACCAGAGTACTGTGAGAACCGATGAAATATATAGTAAGCGATATCTTTTCAGGAATCATGTTTCATCGTCCACATAAGCTAGGGTCAGTATATCACTAATCACACAACATTTATTAGTTCAGTCGATTTTCGAATTGGATGAAGACTAGTCCAATCTGGAGCAAAATAAAAGGGAGGAAACTAAAGGACTAAGATCAATTTAGCACGAAGCAGTACGATCAACAGGGCACCTTCAGCCTAATTGATTTGTATACCGCGAATTGATGAACGGACCACAACAATTGGGCATCACTAAGGCAGTAATTAGAACTTCCTCTCTACAGCCTTGCATACGACGGAAGGTCGGGAAAATTTACTGATATTCTAGACGGCGTTTTTTCGGTTATCAAATACGGTCGATACTATTTACCGCAACGAGGAGGAATTTTAGGTACTACAGGAAATAAATTTCTACGCGGGGGGGTGTCATCAAAGATCATATGCAACGAACGCCATGGAACAGGACAAAGAGGAACGGATCGAGAGAGAAATCTTACAATTCCACGAAACAACGCCGGAGGCCCACGATGGATCTGCTTCTCCTCCTCCACACAGATCTCTGGAAAACCGAGAGCAGTAGGCGCAAAGGAATTTCTAGGCTTTCCTCCGACGAGATTGGGGAACGAACTGGGGACTTGTTTGGTAAAACAAATGACGACGAGACTCTGGTGAGATGGGAAAGTCGGCCTGGCGTTGGCGGCCTATTTATAGCGGGGCCGGAGGAAAACCTAAAAAAAGGACGCGGTCCACTGCACCGATCTGATAGAGGCTCACGGGCGCTCCGCGGGGTAGGGTGCCGAGTCACGGTGGACCGCGTGCACGGCGCGTCTGGCGCTTTATCGGCGCGCGGCGGCTGGCAGGTGGGACAGCGCGATCGGTGTGCGTGGCTGGGAGCGCTCCGCGCGTTTGCTTGGCCTGGGAGGCTCTGGCCCGGAATCTCTGGGACGCGTCGAGCTGTCCCGGTGCGCTGCCTGCTCGACACGTGCTGCGCTCCCTGGGATGCGTGGACTGTACGTGCGACGCTGCCTATCTACCCATGTGGCGTCGGGTATATCTTTTTGAAAAGGAGTGTGGAGAAGTCAAAGGAGTGGCTCTGTTTTCTTCGGATCTGTCGCGTGCTGATGGAATCAGTTACTTACTGTCGCTAGACTCTTCGGGTAAGGTGGAATCGATGCCGCTGTGATTTAGCGGCTGAGGTTTGCCCGACCTTGGCTGGTGGCAGACGAAATCGGAAACTTTGATTCGGAGGTAAATTGCTTTGGTAAAGTCATTATTCTATTCTAGAAGTCCTCTGATATCTTTCTTTATTTGTTTTCTAGTTTTGAGGAAAGAAATGCTTTGATATGGTCAAGCGAAAGTGACACAAGATATGTATGCATGCTGTCATGAACATCTCTCAGGTTTTCTCAGTTTTATGATTTTGTTCTATATTTTCGTCTAGTTTGACAACTTCCTTTTAGTTTTTAATTTCGGTTTTCACTTTTTTTTTTCTTCCTGTTGCATTATCCATTTTTTTTGGAAATACACATTATTCTAGTATGTATGAACATTAGTTTTATATATACATTTAGTGACATTTGAATTTTTTCTTAGACTTCTTGTTTAAACAGAGGCAAAACGTTGCCTCATCTTATTAATTAAGTATAAGTTCAACAAGTTATACATCGTATGAAGCAAATGTGTTCGTGAAAGTACTTTTATTGCACTCAGTTTTTAACTGAATTGCTTGAGGAGAAGCAATAAGCTAAGCTTGGGGGAAGTTGATACGTCCAAAACGTATCTACTTTTCCGAACACTTTTGCTAACGTTTCTCCTCTAAATTTGTGTGATTTGAATACAACTAACACGGACTGACGTTGTTTTTAGCAGAATTACCTTGGTGTCTAGTTTTTGTGCAGAAAATCAACTATCAGGAAAAATCCGGGAAAATATGCCGAAAATCCTACTTCACCAGAAGACTCATGGATCCAGTCTGAGGCGGAGTAGAGCCACAGGGGCCCACCCATTAGGCGGGCAGAACTGGCAGCGCTGGAAAGGTGTACCCGAATGCACCTCTCTCTTCGTCTATAAGATGCCTCTTGACCTAAAAACTTAGGGGGGTCGACGTTTTTATAGAAAGAGTTCCGCTGCGCCGCCACCACCAGAAACCGCGATTCGGAACCAGAAACTCCGTTCTTGCACCCTGCCGGAATGTGGAATTTGGAGAGGATCATCGCCATCATCATCACCAACGCCTCTCCATCAACCATCCATGTTTCCCTCATCAAAATTTTCTACGGATGCGAACAGAGGGAAAGCCAAGATCTAATCTAGGAGATACAATCAACGCGATAGATTGGATTAGATCTTCATACCCTTGAAGATTACGCGATGGGCGTTAAATCGGGCGTGGGTGATGTAGTCGTACTCGCTTCTCCTCGCCGATCCGATCCGATCTAGCACCACAAGTGGCGGTGCCTCCGTGAGATGCACACGTGCAGCACCTCGACATCTCCTCCTTCCTCGGACCAACAAGTATGGTGGAGAGATAGATTGGATCTACAACACGACGGCGTGGTGTATATGGTGGAGAATTTCTGCAGCAGGGCTTCGCCTACAAACAGTCGGGAGGGAGAGAGGAAAGCTAGCAAGGCGGCTAGGGTTTGGAGGAGAGGTGTAGTAGTAGGGGGAAGGGGGCGCACCACCCCTCTATATATAGAGGGGGGGGCGGCCAGCCCTTGCCCCTCCTCCAAGCCCATCTCTAGTTTAAACAATTTAAACTCTCCCTTATCTAGAAATCCTATCTCTAGTTTAAACGATTTAAACTTATCTAGGATCGGCTGGGCCCTATGGGGCCTTGTGTCCCTGGACCAATGCGGCCAGGAAACTCCCTCATAGGCCCATGCCCCCTCCCGGAAGGTGGGTCCACGTTGGTCCCCTTCCGGAAGGTTCTAGAAGCTTCCGGTACAATACCGATTAACCCGGAACAATTCCGAACTCCAAAAACTGCACTGCCTTATATGAATCTTATTCTCCGGACCATTCTGGAACCTCTCGTGATATCCCGGATCCCATCCAAGACTCCGAACAAAAATTCATAAACCAATTATCCAATCTCCTAGCGTCGAGATACGTTAAGTGTGTGACCTCGGGTTCGAGAATATCTGTACATGATCTTCTATCAATAATCAACAATGGGTGCAGGCACCCATATTGACTCCCACACATTCATCGATGATCATATCGGATGAACCACGATGTCAGGATTCAATCAATCCCATATATATATTCCCTTCGTCTCGCGATATTTTACTTGCCGAGATTCGATCGTCGGTACCGTCATACCTAGTTCAATCTCGTTCACAGCAAGTACTTTAATCGTTCCGTAATCCAATATCACTTTGTGATTAACTCCTTAACCACATGCTTGCAAGCGGTGTTGATATCGATTACCGAGTGGGCCCGAAGTATATCTCTCCGACTTGGGAGGGACAAATTCCATCTCGATACATACAACCCAGATACTTTCCGATCACGAGAGACACCTTTATGATCACCCTCTCATAGGATGACGTTTGATGACCTCAAAGCTTTCTTCGGTACCAGGAGTTGCATTATCTCATGGTCTAAGGAATACAATATTTGACATAGGAAAAGCTTTGCAAAGATGAACACGATGAAACGATCTAATTGCGCTTAGTTTGGAGTCATCCATCATATCATTCTCCCAATGATATGATCTCATTATCAATTGACAACTCATGTCTATGGTTAGGAAACCTTAACCATCATTGATCAATGAGCTAGTCCTTAGAGGCGATACCGGGGACACGGTGTTCACAAACCACACAAGTATTAATGTTTCCGCAATACAATTCTAGCATGGAATATAAACTTTATCATGAACAAGAATTATAATAATAACATCTTTATTATTGACTCTAGGGCATAATTCCAGTCTTCCACTTGCGGTAGAGTCAATAATCTAGTTTACATCTGGCAACAATCTCACACCCATGGCAATCGAGGTGTTGATCATGTTTTACGTGGAAGAGGTTTAGTCAATGGATGCGACATTCGGATCCGTATGTACTTTGCTAATCTTCGGATCTCCATCGCTATATAATCTCGGATTATATGAAACTTGCGATTGATATGCTTGGTCTTTGGATGATATCTTGGTTCCTTAGCGAGTGCTATGGCGCCGGTGTTGTCACACAATATCTCCGGTGGGTCCAATGCACTTGGAACCACGCCAAGCTCGATGATGAAGTTCGATCCAAACTCCTTCACTTGGCAACCTGCGTGACCATGTATTCTGCTTCCAGTAGATCCCGCAATCACGCTTTGCTTAGCTTCTCCAACTCACAGCTCCTCCATTCAAAATATACACGTATCCTTCGAGATTTAGAATCATCCTTATGTCGAAACTAGCATCGACGTAACCTTTTCGACAAGTTGTTCATCACCCCATAGACTAAGAACATTTCTTTAGTTCTATTTAGGTACTTTAGGATGTTCTTCACGGTCGATGTTCCACTCTGGATCACTTTGATATCTGCTCGTCAAACTAAGAGCATTGGACACATCCGGTCTAGTACCGACATGGCATACATGATGGAACCTATGGCGAGGCATAAGGCACTTTGCTCATAGCTTCCCTATCATTTCTGGTAGCTGGACAGGCCTTGCTCAATATCTTACGACAACATAGGCAATGAACCTTTCTTTGCCTTATCCATTCGAACCTTTTGAACTTTGTCTAGGTATGTACTCGGCTTAAAGCTATCAGCGTCTTTGTCTATCTCTATAGATTTTGAAGCCCAATATATAAGCTTCACCTAGGTCTTTCATTGAAAACACTTGTTCAAATAACTCTTCACATTGTTAAGCATGTTGATGTCATTTCCAATAATCAATATGTCATCCACATCTGATGCAGAAAGCGTCACCGAGCTCCCACTCACTTTCTTGTAGATACAAGCTTCATAGCAATTTGGAACAAATCCAAAACTCTTGATCACTTGATCAAAGCGAAGGTTCCAACTCCGAGATGCTTGCTTGATCCATAAATGGAGCTGAAGTTTGCATACTTTACTAGCATCCTTAGGATCGACAAAACCTTGGGTTGCATCATATACAACTCTTCATCAATGTTCCCATTGAGGAAAGCGATCTTGACATCCATCGCCATATTTCATAATCATGAAACGCAGCAATTGCTAATAAAATCCGAATGGACTTAAACATCGCTACGGAGAGAAAGTCTCATCGTAGTCAACACCTTGAAATTGTCGAAAACCTTTTGCGACAAGCGTGCTATAGACGGTAACATTACCATCGCGTCCGTTTTCTTCTTGAAGATCCATTTGCACTCAACGGCCTTTTGCCGCTAGGAGGGTCCACCAAAGTCCATACTTGGTTTTCGCTCATGGATCCCAATTTGGATTTCATGGCTTCTAGCCATTTCTCAGAGTCTAGGCTCATCATCGCTTCCTCATAGTTCGTAGGTTCACTGTCTTCTACTAACAAGACAGTCAAGACAGGGTTGCCGTACCACTCAGGAGAGGCACGCGACCTTGTCGACCTGCGACATTCGATGTGAGCAAAGATCGTCAAGCTTCATGATCCTTGTCATTAGATTCCTCTATTGTTGGTGCGGTGACCTTTGGAACAATTTCAGGTGCTGCGCTACTCTCCAATTCAAGAGAAGGTTCAATAACCTCGTCTAGCTCTACTTTCCTCCCACTCACTTCTTTCGAGAGAAACTCCTTCTCAAGATGGAGCCCTATTTAAAGTGAATGCAGCGGTTTCTAATGCATAACCCCAAATGATAACGGCAAATCAGTAAGAGACATCATTGATCGGACCATATCTAATAGGGTTCGATTCCGGCGTTCAGACACACCATTCTTGTGGTGTTAGGGTGGCGTGAGTTGTGAAACGATTCCACTTGCTTTAAGATGCGTGAGAAAATCATAACTCAAATATTCACCTCCACGATCGGATCGTAGAAACTTAATCTTTCTGTTACGATGGTTCTCCACCTCATTCTGAAATTCTTTGAACTTTTCAAACGTTTCAGATTTATGTTTCATTAAATAGATATACCCATATCTACTTAAGTCATCGGTAAAAGTGAGAAAATAGCGATATCCACCGCGCGTCGAAACACTCATCGGTCCGCATACATCGGTATGTATGATTTCCAACAAGTCCGTTGCTCGTTCCATCATACCAGAGAACGGGGTTTTGATCATCTTGCCCATGAGGCATGGTTCGCATGTGTCAAATGATTCAAAATCAAGAGACTCCAAAAGTCCATCAGAATGGAGTTTCTTCATCGCTTTACACCAATATGACCTGAGCAGCGATTACAAATAAGTAGTATTATCACTATCTACTTTGCATCTCTTAGCCTCAATGTTATGGATGTGTGTTTCATCCCTTTCGAGATTTAGAAGAAATAAACCATTCACAAGAGGTGCATGACCATAAAAGATGTTACTCATATAAATAGAACAACCATTATTCTCCGATTTAAATGAATAACCGTCTTGCAATAAACATGATCCGGAAATAATGTTCATGCTCAACGCACATAATAACATTTATTAAGGTTTAAAACTAATCCGAAGGTAAAACTAAGGAGGCGTCGATGGCCATCACATCAACTCTTGATCCGTTGCCAGCGCATCGTCACCTCATCCCTACAAGCCGTCTATTCCGTAGCTCTGTTTGAGTTACAAATATTAAGCTGAACGGTATCAAATACCCGAGCACTACAACGAGGCTAGTAAGGAAAACATCAATAACATGTATATCAAATATACCTTTTATGGTGCCGCCTTCTTGTCGCTAAGTACTTGGACGATTGCTTCAGTGACCCCTGTCCTTGCAATAGAAGCACTCGGTGTCGGCTTAGGACGGACTGAGCTTCTTCTCGGCAGGCATTAAGCTTCAGCCCTTCTTGAAGGGCTTCTTTGCTCCTTACCTTTCTTAAAGGAGGGCTTGTTGACCATCAACACATGATTATCCTTCTTGATGTCCACTTCCGCGACCTTGACTTTGCGAAGAGCTCGGTGATCGTATCGATGGAACCAATCTGATTACGAGTCACTACAAAACTTTGTAGGGAGGAGTGATTGCGAACCACTGTCAATCTTGAGCTCCTCTGGAATCGTGCATTCCGGTTGCTCAAGCGTTGAGTGTAGCCCGACATTTTATGGCGTGCTCACTAACGGAACTCCTTCCTCCATCTTGCGATTAAAGAACTTCGGAGATCTCATATCTCTCGAGCGGTCTTGAGTCTGAAACATGGTTTTAGCTCCTCGAGAATCTCAAAGGGCCGGATAGGTTTCAAAAGCGATTTTGAAGCTCCGGTTCCATAGCAAACAACATGGTGCTCTTAATCACACCATAATCATCTTTCTCTTGATAGACAGCTTTCTCATCAGCCGTAGCGATTGCAGTGAGGGTCACCTAACGCTTTCCCAAGGACATAGTCCTTTTTGTGACAGAATGATTCTTAGATTGCGGAACCAATTGGTGAAGTTAGACCCATTGTTTCTAAGCTTTTCCTTCTCAGAAAAGCGTTGAAGTTGAAGTTGGATTTGGCCATGTGATCTACAGTATTTGCAAGTACAATTTAGACTATGTTTATGATAAATAGTTCAACTTAATCAAATTACTAGATGAACTCCCACTAAATTCAACATCCTCAAGTTGTTTAGTGAACACGATCCAAATTCACCACACCTAATCCGATCATCACGAGAAGAGATGTGGTTTCAATGGTGGACAACAAAGTGTCGATCATATCATTCATATGACTCATGCTTAACCTTTCGGTTCTTGTGTTCCGAGGCCATGCGTACATGCTAGGCTCGTCAAGCTAGACCAAGTATTTCCACGTGTGCAAAGCGGCTTGCACCCGTTGTATGTGAGTAGATTCTATAGCACCCGATCATCACGTGATGCTTGGACACGACGAACTTTCGAAATGGTGCATACTTGGGGAGAACACAGTTTTATCTTGATCTTTAAGTGAGGAATCATCTTATAATGCTACCGCGATCTAAGCATAATAAGATACATAAAGGATAAACATCACATGCATATAACTTTATGTGACATGGTATAGCCAATCCTCGCAATGATCTCCATCTTGTGCGTTTGCATGATCTCCATCACTCCACCATGATTGCCTCCACCACGAATAGCAACTACAACTATTGCTAACTACTTAGCGATAAAGTAAAGCTATTACATGGCGTATAGAAGTTGACTCATGGCCATACACAATTATATAAAGACAACCATATGGCTCACAGGTTGTGTACTCATCGACATGCAAGTCGTGAAACATTACAAAACATGATCATCATACAATATACACATCACATCTTGGGCCATACCATATCACGAAAACACTCCTGCAAAAACAAGTTAGACGCCTCTACTTTGTTGTTGCATGTTTTACGTGGCTTATGGGAGTAGATGCTAAACGATTCTTACCTACTGAAAGCCACAACGGTGATATTATGGTTGCCAAACTCGGTGTTAATCCCATGACAACTATAGTGAGAAACCGACATCCACCAGCCGCATGTGTGGTACAAGCCACCGCGTCAAGTGCGTAGGCGGTCTGAAACGACGTCGCGTAAGGTTGGCCTGGACCGCTTCAATCTCACTATCCTCATCATAAGAAGAACACAAACAAGAGGCTTGCAACGAGAAAACATCAGCGCCGCACAACCATGTTGCGTTCTACTCGTGAAACACATCTACGCATAGATCTAGCTCGATACCACTGAAGGGTTTCGCGGCATAGTAAATCAAAATTTCTCTACGGATGCGAGCGGAGGAAGCCAAGATCTATTCTAGGAGATGCAATCAACGAGAGAGATTGGATTAGATCTTCATACCCTTGAAGATTCGCGCAGTGAGCGTTAAATCCGGAGCGTGGGTGATGTAGTCGTACTCGCTTCTCCTCCTCGCGATCCGATCCGATCTAGCACCACAAGTGGCGGTGCCTCCGTGAGATGCACACGTGCAACACCTCGTCATCTCCTCCTTCCTCGGACCAGCAAGTATGTGTAACACCCTCAGAATCGGCCCTATGCAAGTTTTAGCGAAACCCGCCAAACCCGCATAGAAACGATTCAAAGGTGCCCACCAGGCACTTTCGTGCGGGTGGAAAACGAAGTAATAACATTACACAACAGTCCTCGATGGGACCCACAGAACAGATATATATACAGCAGCGTCTCAAGGAGTCAAGAATACAGATATACGGTACAAAGATCCAAATCACCTTGAAAAGATGGAGCGTCCGACTACGGACAAGATACAAATGGGGCTAAGAGCCCTGAAGAATAACCAATGGCGTCCATAACCACCTGAGCCAAGCGGAAGGGTAACCACCTGCTAACGACGTCGATCTCAAAACCTGCTTAAACAAAGGGGTGCGACAAAGGGCAAAGGAAAAAGAGGATCGTCGATCGAGGCCGATACAGCGAGGCTAGAATTCGGCGGTCCTCGCCTACATAGGTATGGTGGACTGAAGCGGCAGCGGCAGCATGCACTAAACAACCTATAGAGACTCGATACAACTGGCGGCTATCAGAGAGGGGAAAGAAAGACCTATTCGGAACCAACCTGATGCTACCATCAAACAAACCCATCCTGGTATTTCCCCCTCGAGACCAATCGAGGAAGTCAACCGAGGAACTCACACAGTTGGTAGTTTTATTTATTCAGTTATCGTTGCAGTAATTACTAGTCAGGTATAGATAATCATCCGGATAAAATAAGCAGTGGGCCATTTTAGTTAACCGTTCCATTGTAGTTGCAATACTTACTAGTCAAATACAATTAGCATGAGATATCCAAAACCCAAAGCTTGTTGGTACTTTTATTTAGCCATTCCGTTGTAGTTGCAATACTTACTAGTCGATACAATGGTATGGCGACACTCCAAACAAGCAATTGTGGGCGTATTATTTAGCCATTCCATTATAGTGAAGCTGATTACTAGTCATTATAAAGTCAAATTTATAGCACTACTTTAGTTATAGTTGTCTATGATCGAGAATCTTTGCTCCAAGTCGTCCATAACGCGGACACGGCTTTGAGAAAGTTTTACCGGCCGGGTGCACAAATAGCAACACACTCGATCAACCTCGGAAAAACCAAATCAAAACCCAGGCCTTCACGACAAAGCAATCACAGATTCAGAAATATTTGGGGCCACCCATTGAGTAGACCATAGCGAAGCCAACCGACTCGAGACGGACTCAAGGTTTTGCGACAATGGTCAGAACGATTGGGAACCCAAAAGCTGGGCTTGTCGATACCGCGAAAACATTCGCTTACCTAAGCGATGCGTGTGCTCCTCGCAATCGTAAATAAAGCGAGAGCATGGCATAAGTACAGGATAGTAAATAAAACCTCAAACTAGTTTGTGGCCCCAAGAAATAAGAATGAATCATGCTCGCTCGGGGTCCATAATCCTCCGGATGTGGATAGCGATAAATCAAGGAAATTATCAAGTACTCGGGGTCCTCACGGGACACAAGTGGGCGATGAAACCAAATATTATCTATCACCCACGATGCCTCTGCTTACTTCTATTTTAGTTGTTAAACAGTAATTAAAGTGAGCGAAAAGTAAAGCCATGATCATCTCCAACATCAACATGCGGCAAATACTCCAACACTGGTTCTTGGCGACGCAATGACACTTGAGCAAGCGACTACGCCGCAAGTCCAACTATCTACCAAACAACAGGTAATAGGATGTGTCCAAGGCAATAAGAGGCTGCAAGGGATATCACGGGTACGAAAACTAGAGCATCGCAACACAGATAGCAATAGATCAACAGGAGGGAATAAATACTATAAAAGGAAGATAGGTAGAAAGGGGAAAGATGCTCGCCTGAAAACATTGTCGAAGGTTCAACCGAAGGTCGGGGCGAAGCTCACATCAACTCAACGGCCTTATCCGCAAAGAAGCAAAACACTAGAATAAACACCGGATGCAATATTTAAGATTACGACAGAAGATCGGGCATGATGCATGTATGATGTATGACATGGCAAAGGTGCGATGCAATTAGGTCATATTAAGCGGAACCGGGGTCCCGGCAATTAATTAAATGGTTCAAGTTATTTAACTACCCCGCAATTAAATGTTGATTATCAAGACAAAAGATGGCACCGGTTCGCTACACAAATTAAATGAGGCCGATATGAGACTAGGTTTGCCCGCATATGGGCCCCATATTTAATTATGAGGTGAATCGGCATAAGGCCCCCAAACCACACAAATATGCATGCGAGAATGACAATTAATATGCGACAAGTTGTATATATTATAAAATAGGGTTCGGATCAGGGTCACACATTAGGGTTCGGCAGATCTTGGGGTTCCGGGGTTCGGGTTCGGGGTTCAGGGTTTGACGGGATCGTTCTCGGACTCCGGGAGTAGTTCTTGCTGTTCCACGTGGAAGGACTTGGTTCGGTGCCAGGGCGTATCAGACTCGTTCTGGTCGTTGCCGATCTTATCGTCGATGGCGGACTGGGGTCCTCGGATCCGTGAAGTAGATCTTGTCGCACGGTGTCCGGGGTAGATGATCTTGGCGTATCCGCATCGGCGCTCTTGACGTTCAGGTTCTCGTCTTCGCATCCGGGAAAAGAGGACTTGTCGCACATGTGGTCTTCGGGCCCGTGTAGATGGTCATGGCGTGCCGAGGGTTCGGTCTCGGGGATCGGTCTTCGAATACGTGAAGATCTTGACGTGGCGTCGGGTACAGGAAAGAGTTCTTGTGGTTTCCGAGAAGGAGGACTTGACATTCTGCCACAGGGATCCTCGGGTTCAGTTCTTGTGGGTTCCAACTTGTAGCCCTTGACAGCGGTCTTCGTGATCAACTGCATCTCCCCAGCATGCTATTGTGCCTCCTCCAGGACGTTCATCGAGCAACACCGAATGCCGAAACAAACATCGCGAACAGGCGGCGACGGTGGGCACCACGCAGGTAGGCGAAGCTTGGCGAGGCGGCACGGTGGTAGCTCGGTGAGCGAGCAGCGGGCAGCAGTGAATGGGGCCAGCGGTCACGGGGCAGCAGCGGCGAGGCTCAGCGGCCGCGGCTCGGCGAGCGGCGGCGGGCTCGAGGCGAGGCTGCGGGGCAGCGGCGAACCAGCGGCAGGCGAGCGGCGAGGCTTGCGGGAGGAGAGAAGGGCAGGCGGGCGTGGCGCTGGCGCGAGGCAGCAGCGGCGGCCTTCAGCGAGGCAGCGGCCTTTCGAGGAGCAGCGAGGACGGGCAGCGGGCGCCTAAGGCCTTCAGGCGGAGGAGGGCAGCAGGAGGCGGCAGTGGCGGGAGAGGCGGGCCTTGGAGTAAGCAGCTGGCCGGGCGAGGTCGGCCGATGGAGGAAGGAAGGCGGTGGGGGCGAGGCGGAGGAGGTGGCTGAGCCATGGCGGAGAGGTCAAGCTGGCGAAGTATCAGGCCCGAGGGAAGGTGGTGAGTGGCCTTGGGAGGAGGCAGAGGCATGCTCGCCGGCGAGAAGGAGGAGGGGAGGATGGGGTCGAGCGGGAGAAGAGGAGAAGGGTGGGGCAAGTGGGAGGCGGAGGCGGCGTGTGGGGGCGGGTCCGGTGGGGCAGGGGTGTCGGTGGGAGTGGGTCGGTTGGGGCAGGAGGCGGTGGAGAGAGAGGGGCGTGGGTGGACCAGGGGGTGGGCAGGCGGGGCCAGGGGAGTGGGACAGGTGGTCAGAGGGGAATCAGCGGGTGAGGTGGGGTGCGTGTGTGTGAGTGCTTGGGCCAGGGTTGAGTGGGGAGTGGGGTGAGAGGAGAGAGTGTGGGGCAGGTGGGACGTGGGCCCAGGTTGTCGGTGGGGAGAGAGAGAGGGAGGGGAGATAGGGCTGTGGTGAGAGAAGGAGTGGGGGGAAAAGGGTGGATTGATGAGGTGGCAGGGTGGGTAGGAATTGGGGGAGAGGGTGAGGTGGCGAGCTGTGAGTGGTGGGTAGATTAGGACTAGGTGGGAATAGGAATTAGGGTGGGCTGGTTTAGGTGGACCGTTTTGTCTTGGGGTGGTCATTGGTGATTGGCCGTTCGACTTCCCCCACTAAAAATAATTAAATATTGTATTTATTTCAAACAGACTTTTGCAAGCCGATAGTAAACAAAACAAAATAATCCGGTGACTCGGGTTTTGCGTTTGAATAAAGACGAGGCGTTTAGAAAACACGAACAGGTTTTTCCGCCAATAGTTTTATGCAAGCAAATGCAAGATGATGACGATGCTCAAATGCAATGTGGCATGATGACATGAGCATGCGGTCATGATGATGCAATGCACAAAAACAACGCGATTTTCTAGTAGTGGTTTTGCGGGATGCCACAGTATGGTGGAGAGATAGATTGGATCTACAACACGACGGCGTGGTGTATATGGTGGAGAATTTCTGACAGGGGCCACTACAAACAGTCGGGAGGGAGAGAGGAAAGCTAGCAAGGCGGCTAGGGTTTGGAGGAGAGGTGTGTAGTAGGGGGGAGGGGGCGCACCACCCCTCTATATATAGAGGGGGGGGCGGCCAGCCCTTGCCCCTCCTCCAAGCCTATCTCTAGTTTAAACAATTTAAACTCTCCCTTATCTAGAAATCCTATCTCTAGTTTAAACGATTTAAACTTATCTAGGATCGGATGGGCCCTATGGGGCCTTGTGCCCCTGGCCCAATGCGGCCAGGACACTCCCTCATAGGCCCATGCCCCCTCCCGGAAGGTGGGGCCACGTTGGTCCCCCCTAAGGTTCTAGAAGCTTCCTACAATACCGATTAACGGAACAATTCGAACTCCAAAACTGCACCGCCTTATATGAATCTTATTCTCGGACCATTCCGTAACCTCGTGATATCCGGATCCCATCGAGACTCTAACAAAAATTCATAAACCAATTATCCAATCTATCCTAGCGTCGAGATCGTTAAGTGTGACCTGCGGGTTCGAGAATATGCAAACATGATCTTCTATCAATAATCAACGGTAAGTGCAGGCACCCATATTGACTCCACATTCATCGATGATCATATCGGATGAACCACGATGCAGATTCAATCAATCCATATATATATTCCCTTCGTCTCGCGATATTTTACTTGCCGAGATTCGATCGTCGGTACCGTCATACCTAGTTCAATCTCGTTCACGCAAGTACTTTACTGTTCGTAATCCGATATCACTTTGTGATTAACTCCTTAACCACATGCTTGCAAGCGGTGTTGATATCGATTACCGAGTGGGCAAGTATATCTCTCCGACTTGGGAGGGACAAATTCCATCTCGATACATACAACCATGATACTTTCCGATCACAGAGACACCTTTATGATCACCCTCTCATAGGATGACGTTTGATGACCTCAAAGCTTTCTTAGGTACAGGGACTTGCATTATCTCATGGTCTAAGGAATACAATATTTGACATAGGAAAAGCTTCGAAAGATGAACACGATGAAGCGATCTAATTGCTTCGCTTAGTTTGGATGCATCCATCATATCATTCTCCCAATGATATGATCTCATTATCAATTGACAACTCATATCTATGGTTAGGAAACCTTAACCATCATTGATCAATGAGCTAGTCCTTAGAGGCGTACCAGGGACACGGTGTTGTTCACAAACCACACAAGTATTAATGTTTCCGCTTAATACAATTCTAGCATGGAATATAAACTTTATCATGAATAATAATTATAATAATAACATCTTTATTATTGCCTCTAGGGCATAATTCCAACAATAGTGGGACCGGATACAACTCACTAACGCTAGTGCTCAAGTGCTACTACTCCTAGGAATCGGTGGCTTCATCATCATCATCAATGAAGGCGGAATCATCATCATCAGTGTGGAAGTCCATGGCTTGATCCTCCAGTAAGTCATCATCGTCATTGAGGTAGGAATAAGGGTCTCCACGAATATCCTCCCCTGCATTCTCCCTCTCCTCAAGCTGCATGTCCCGCTCATGGATGGTCTCCTCCAAACCTATCACCTTATGATGAAGGCGAGCAATGACGCTCTCCTTCTTGTCAAGATGGCGATGACGTGACTGGCGATCCTTCACAAGCATGTCGATGGTATGGTCCTTCATGACTGTGATTGTGATACGCCCAATTTGCATCACCATTCTATATCATAATTTACCTCTATTCATTGATATTTGTCTTATTATGAGGTATTTCTTATGGATTTTCATCTATTTATGCATGTTGGATGATTCTTGGAGGATGGAATGCCGGAGTCTAGATTCTAATGGAAAAGAAGGCGTTTCGGTGCAATTTCGCAAAGATCAGAAAAATACCAGAAAAATATGGAAACATATTATTTTACCAGAAGATGAAGGGAGCCAGAAGGAGGAGCGAAGAGGGGCCGCAGGGGGCCCACACCCCCTAGGCGCGGGCCCACCTAAGGCTACGCCTAGGGCAGGTGTGGCCCACCTGCCCGGCCTCCGACTCCGCCCCTTCGCCTATATCTTCCCTACGAAACCCTAAGATTTGGGGAGCGACCACAGATAGATTTCCGCCGCCTCTGGGGGGCGAAAAACACCGAGATAGAAAGATCTCTCTGGCAGACAGATTCTGCCGGGGGAAATCCTTCCTGGAGAGGGGAGACCGTCGCCATCAACACCATCATCAATCTAGGCTTCATCGGGATCATCATCATCAACATCCACACCATCATCTCCACCAGCACCATCATCACCACTCCGTTCCGCCGTAACAATTGTGTTGGATATTGCTTAGTTCATTAGGGGAAACCTTCCCGGTGTTAATTACTATTGTAGTTGATGCTTGTGAGTGGAACTATTGGATTATTGTTTATGTTCAGATTGTTATCCATTACCATATCATCTTTGATCTTGATCCATATGATGTCTTGTGAGAAGTTCGTTGTGTTCTTGAGGACATGGGAGAAGTCATGTTGTTAGTAGTGAATCTGTGATGAGTTATTATTCAATGGTTTAGTAATTAAGTTGTGGTGCTATTCTTCTAGTGGTGTCATGTGAATGTCGACTACATGACACTTCACCATTTATGGGCCTAGGGGATGCATTGTGTATTTGGCTACTAATTGTGGGGTTGCCAGAGTGACAGAAACCTGAACCCCGTTAGGACACCTTTGCACAAGGGAGTGTAGGATCTCAGAGTTTAAGGCTATGGTTAGATTTATATCTTAATTACTTTCTTGTATTTATGGATGTTTGCAGGGGTTTTAATAACAAGTATGTATTAGTCCTAGGAAGGGCGGTATGTTAGCACAGGTTCACCCACATAACACTTACGAACACCAAAGAAGAGTACTCAGCTATTTGAAGCGAAAGCACTTGACAGAATTCCCATGTGTCCTCGAGAACGTTTGGTCCTTATAAGTATTTCCACCGGCTTGTCCTTTGCTAAGAAAGGATTGGGCCACTTGCTCCATTTGTTTACTGTCTTTGTTACTTGCTCTTTGTTTTGTTGCCTTGTCAGAAAACCACTAAAAATCCGTTTGCTAAGTATTCATAGGGATTTCCTGCTCCACACCACTGTTCAGCACCTTCTGCTCCTCCTTGGGATCGACACTCATATTTATCGAAAGTACTGCGATACACCTCCTATACTTGTGGGTCATCAAGACTATTTTCTAGCGCCGTTGCCGGGGAGTGAAGCGCTATCGAAGAGTGGAACTGGTAAGGGAAACTTTTATGGTGAGTATTGCTTTTGTTACTGCTTGTTACTTTGTTTCCAATATGGATAACCCACTTGGTTTTCTTTTTGGGAAAACTACTACCACTGCTAGGGTAGTAGATGAACTACCACCTGTTGAGATAGATCCTTTTAAGATACCTACAAGTATTGTTGATCGTGTTATGGATAATTATTATTTTGGGGATGGAACTGTCCATCCCGTTTATCACTTGCTTTTTATCCATGAATTATGCGGATTGTTTAAGTGTGCAGGTATCACAACTAAACAGGTGAAGAGGAAGTTACTCTCCATATCCTTGAAAGGGAAGCTAAAGAATGGTATAAGCTGTTGAAGAATGGACAATCCATGGAATGGGAGGAGATGGCATCTCTCTTTTACTCTAAATTTTATCTTCCCAGTGAATAGAAATATTATATATAACTTTTGGCCTCTTGATGGAGAGAGTACATCTCAAGCTTGGGGGAGATTGAAGTTACCAATGCTTAAATGTCCTATTCATGAACTCCATAACAATATTATTCTCAATAACTTTTATGCTAGGCTTTATCTTCATGATAAAGATTTACTAGATGCTTCTTGTGCTGGATCATTCACACGTATGAAGGAAGAAGCTAAATGGGATCTTTTAGACCGTATTCAAGATAACTCCGAGGCTTGGGAGAATGACAAAGGAAGAAAGTTAGATATAAACTATGATTATGAATGCATTAAATCTTTTATGGGAACTAATGACTTCCGTTATATTAGTAATGAGTTTGGTCTTGATTCCCAAAGTATTGCCAACTTTTTTAAAGCCTTTGCCTCTTACTTAGAAATTCCCAAGAACAAGTGGAATAAGTACCATGCTCCTTATAAAGATGTTGTTATCCATGTCCCTGTTAGAAGTACTCAATTTGTACTACTAATCATATTGTGCCTGAACCTCATGTTGAGAAAATGCCTTTCCCAGCTAAGGTAAAAGAGTATTCTATGATTATTAGTGCAAATAACAAAGGTACAATGAAAACTATGGAGCCTGGTAAGCAATTGAATGTTGAAACTGCGGTAGCTATTGTGAAAGACACTGTCACTAGAAATATAGAGGATGAGCATATTGTCTTCTGTGAAGATGCTTCTAATATTATCTCTCATCCTAGTAAGGCTAGAAAAGCTAGTGTTCCTGTGCTTTCTGTTAAAATTGGTGATCATTGCTACTATGGTTTATGTGATATTGGTGCTAGTTCTAGTGCTATTCCTTATGAGATTTACAGGGAAATTATGCATGAGATTGGTCCTTGTGAGCTTGAGGAAATTGATGTGGTTATTCACCTTGCTAATAAGGAAACCATTTGCCCCATTGGCATTGTAAGATATGTGGAGGTTCTCTGCGGTAAGATTGAATATCCTGCTGATTTTCTAGTGCTTAATTCAACAACTAGCAAAACTTGTCCTATCATTTTTGGTAGACCTTTCTTGAACACTTGTGGAGCTATTATTGATTGTAAGAAGGAAAAAGTTTTAACTAAGTTTGATGGAGATTCTTATGAGTTTAACTTTTCCAAATTTGCTGAAGCTCCTTGTGAAAATAGCTTGCCTAATAAAGATTTCAGGATGGAACAACTTGCTTCTATTGATCCAGTCTATGAGCTTGGACCTCTTTTTGATGACTGTAAGTATGATTATTATGATGATAAAGTTGTTTCCAGTGATAGCTATATTGTCAACTTTATTCAAAGTGCTTCTGAAAGTTATTATGTGAGAGGGAAACATGGTTTTATGCATCTCAATGATGTTAAGTTTCCCCGTTTTATGTTGAAAGCTTTGAAGTTACATCTGTTTTGTCTTCATATGCTAGTGGCTTTTTGTTTCAACATTTCGTTTTCTCATGATACTCCCATGCATAGGAAGTGGGTTAGACTCAAGTGTGTTGGTTATTTGCTTCTTGATGCTCTCTTTCACTTCAGATATATATATCCTATGTGAGCATCTTTGAAAGTTTCAAGCCTAACTTAAAGGCATTAAAGAAAAGTACTTGTTGGGAGATAACCCAAGAGTTTGGTCGTGTCTTGGAAGTTATTATCTCAGTGATAACCGCTCCTTATCCTTTTTGTTTTGGTTTTTTGTGTCAAGTTCAACTACTTTTGTGAAGTAGGGGAGTTGTGAAAAGTGGCTGTCCTGGGACAGATTTTTATGTTGTATTGTAAAAATTCGTGAGGGGGATCAATACTTCGGATTGAGTTTTATTTTTCTGAGCTTGTTCTCCAAGTTGTTACCAAACTTTCATTAGTTCTGCACTTTTTTATTTGAGCAACAGAAGGTTCTCTAAAAATTCAATCTTTACCTGCTGTCTGTTTTGACAGATTTGTGCCTTCATTTGCATTTGCCTGTTATAGAAGCTTTTATGTTGATGGGTTTTCAGTTGAAGTGTGTACCAGAGGTTTATTGTTTTTGCTTACACTAATGTTGTCATTGAGTGTGTGCAAGGGTTTTCTATGAATGAAATTATCAGGAGAAGGAGAAAAGGAATCTACAAAGTTTGTCTTTGAATAGGTAAAAGTGGTGAAAACAGAAGGTTCGTAAAACTCCAATATTTTTATATTTTTGATGTTTTTAATACATAAGGGAAGTTACGAGACGAAACTGAAGAGGAAATGGAGCCCGGGGTGGACACACCCACCCCAGGCGCGACCCAGCCTGGCCGTGCCTGAGGGGGTGTTCCCCCTCGAACTCCGTCTCCGCCTCGTTTCTGTGTTAGTACCTTCCTTATGCCTTGAAACTTTGTAATATATAACCCCCAGATCCCCCGAGGTTCATGTAGTGTTCTCGTTGTGTTTTCGTTTCAATCTATTTCTGTCAGGAAATCTTCTCAAGATTAGAGCGCCATGGCCTCTGCCGACGATAAAGGGAAGAAGCCCGAGGAAGAAGAACCTCAAGTCCCCAAGGAGGAGGAGATTTCAGTAGGGTATGAAGGTGACATGTAGGAGGACAAGCAACCGGACACTCGCTCTACCATCGCAAGCATTGGTTTCATATACTCGCTCCACGCACACTTCCTCCTAGTGCCCCTTGTTCTAACCATGCAGGAAGAAACACTCTAATTTGGAAGAATGGAGAAAGAATAACAAGGACTGGGATCCGCGGTCCGAATTGATCATGAGCTGTATTGAGCATAATTCTGAGTTGATTCATACTCGAACCTTCGATATGGAGGATTTGAAGAAACTTATTGAAGAGCTTATCAAGAGAACACCACCACCACCAAAGGAGTAATTCACTATCAGGTTTGGCATCCCCTTGGCTTGTTCCAAGCTTGGGGGAGTGCCGCGGTATCACCACCATTATCTTTCATCTTTTACCTTTTTAGTGGATTCATATCTGTGGTAGAGAAGTTATCTTATAGTTTGGTTTGCATGTGGAAGTATCTCTCCTTTAGTTGATTATCTATGTGTCCCTTGGTGCGAGTGCCTTTATTGAATATTAATGAGAAGTCTCATCTTTTACTTTTTGCACTTCTTATTTTAGTTTGCAATCTTTATTATACGATGGATCTTGTTGATCAGTATTGGAACCACTTTGGGAGCATCAAGTGGATCTAAATTGGTTTTGGCAAATCGATTTCTGGTCAGTAGCAAAAATTTTTGAGGTTTGAATGAAAACGAGAAAGAAAAAGCTTACATGTATTTTGTATCATTTGTTTTCTTTCCTGTTGGCTCATAAGCTTATTATTCTTTATTTAGGATCTTTTGTGTCTTCAAGGAAGATTGCATGTTTGGCTTTATTACTTGTATTTTTGCTTGTTTCTTTCAACTTTATTGCTTGCTACCCAGCCTTGCTAGCCAAAAACCTGTTTTGAGAAGGCATACTTCTCATGTTTCCAAATCCCTTTGAACCAAAACTTTTGCCACTTCTGTCCACCATATCTACCTATTAGATTTTGTTATTCCAAACAAATTCTCAAGCTTCATCTACCTTTCGAATTAAAAAGTATTTTGTTATGTGAAAACTAGTTAGTAAAG
Source organism: Avena longiglumis (assembly GCA_030063025.1). Lineage (NCBI taxonomy): Eukaryota > Viridiplantae > Streptophyta > Magnoliopsida > Poales > Poaceae > Avena > Avena longiglumis. Next base: position 425,449,169 of record CP125978.1, read on the forward strand.
CTCTCACGAACTTGATGGCACACCTTATTTTCTTGCCCCTAATAGACTTGAACCATTGTGTCATAGAAGTTGTATATGATTGCATCTATACGTTGGAATTAGAAGAACCATGCTGTCATGGGTAACGCTTTCAACATTGCACTTGTACTCTGTACATCGTTGATATCGTGCTCTTTGGTCTATGGATGTCAACGATGTGAAATAAAGAGGGAACTTGTAAGTCCATGGAGTTTTTACTTTGTGTTAGAGAAACGCCTGGGCCGCTAGCCTAAGCCATGCCTAATCATGGTGGAAACTTGCAGCACCACCATAGTGAGTATTCTGTGAAGCATCCTCAATAAAAAACTATACACATAGTAAATAAAAAGATTGCTGAGATGCTCATTGTCTGCTTGCCTTGTCATTTTGGTTATGGGAAAGCTCCTGTACCATGTGCAAGGGGTACCCCATTGGCGGTTCTCAATGATATTCAAGTACTTACAATGACAAGAACTTGCCTGGGCCTGAAGTTGAGTAGCATGAGGAGTGGCCCTCATATTCAAGGGACACGAGATTGCCAACTTATATTTCGTCAAGCATATGCTCCATTTTTGTTCACTTTAACCTTAATCATCTCAAGATGCTTATGATAGGGGCAATGAGGGCTCAAAGCTAGTAAGTACCATAATATTTTGGAAGATCTTTATGACTTGTAATCCCTGCTTCCCTCTATGAAGGTACCTTTCTCCCACTTTCAAGTTGAGTCAGTAAACATATTTCCTCTCTATCTCAAGCAAGCATTTGAGTTTTTTGTTTCAAGCATTCATATGGTGATTTATTCAATCATGTTCTTTATACTCCTTGTTTGCACAAAACTCTTATCTATTGAATATTACTTTGAAAGCCTTCACTTGTGAAAACCTTTTTTTAGCAAAGAATGCTCCTGTTTTGAAACTCCTACAAAAAGCTTTTGTGAAACTGTTTGCCAGGTGTTCTCTGACCAAGAACAAGTTTACCAATTCCAATTATGATTTATCTTTATGCATCTCTATTGTGACTGCTGTACTAGGTTGCAAGCTAAGTTATATAATGGTGAGTTGCTTTCTTCTATGAGTTGTGCAATGGTAAGTGTGATGCTTCTTGTTCGTATTCTTTTATCGACACTTCACTCCATAAACCTGTGGACATGTTTACTGAGCTCAGTTTTCACTTGGGGACAAGCGAAGTCTAAGCGTGGGGGAGTTGATACGCCCAATTTGCATCACCATTCTATATCATAATTTACCTCTATTCATTGATATTTGTCTTATTATGAGGTATTACTTATGGCTTTTCATCTGTTTATGCATGTTGGATGATTCTTGGAGGATGGACTGCCGGAGTCTGGATTCTGATGGAAAAGAAGGTGTTTCGGTGCAATTTCGTGAATATCAGAAAAATACCAAAAATATGGAAACATATTATTTTACCAGAAGATGAAGGGAGCCAGAACGAGGAGCGAAGAGGGGCCACCGGGGGCCCACACCCTGTAAGGTTCCCAACCTTTAATAAGGTAGAGATCCCTGTGTTTACAATGCTAGTCCCTGGATCAATAGCTAGCATCCACAGTTAAGTTGTAATATCAAGAAACAAATGTCATAATACAACTTTATAACCAGGAATAACATAATTTATTACATCTTACATAGCTCATTTGGCTTTCACATTACATTGCAGCAGAATATCTATAAGCATGGGGTCCTTCATCTTCAAAGTGCCACAGGCAGACATGTTGGTTGTAGACTTTGTAATCCATATCATTTAACTTCACTAATATCAAACAAACCTGCAACATAACAAGTTACAACCACAAGGGTCAATACATTTGAATTGTATTGGCAAGTGATACTATGGTAGTATAGTGGAGTCTATCATCTATATGCATTTGGCTAAGTGGAGCTTAGGCTTGCTTTGATCAAAATAGATTTTCCTTATCATTTGAAAACACTAAGTTTTTTGTTTGGCAAAAATCACCCAAGGCATCTACCAATCAAAGATTGAAGATCCTTTAACCCTTGTTCAATCCACAAGTTTTTAACTTAGAAATTTGGATGATGAGATTCTTGATAGCTTTCATGTCTTGATGCTCAAATTGTCCTTTTCCAGGGACATGGCTAAGTACTTAGATTTTACACTCTGCAGAGGTGGTGCACTTTCCCCACAAGACTTGGTTTCACCAAGACAAGATCTTTCAGAAGCCTTCCCTTAGACCAAAATGGACGCGCTCCAACCTATCAAACCCCTACCACCAACTGTCCATTTGGCTAAGTTATTGCAACCTATATGATCCAGGCAGAGCCCATAATGCCAAGTGGTTGCACTTGAAGCTTCTCAACATTTGACATCTCAAATCTATTTGTTCCTGGGTGGCCATCCACAAGTGATATACACAAGGTAAACCATAATAATGGGCCTTGTGAACCACTCAACACAAACCATTCCTTCCATTCCACCCAGGTGATTCATTCTCTTAGTTGTTTTATTAAACAAAACACAAGTCCTCAGACTTAGAAAATTTTCCATAGTGTGAATATATTTCCACCCTTGTTTTCTACTAGCTAAGCTAAGCATGATAGTAGTAGGAATCTTAACTTAGGAATTTCTACTAAGGTTTCATCTACTAGGATTTCCCTTAGCATAGTTTACACTTAGCAAAATTCCATGCAAGTCCTATACTTAGAAATATCACTAATGCCTAGTGAAAATAATGGGACAAAAGTATGACGCATCACTTGCCTTTTTGGTAGAGGGTACAAGTTCACTCCTTGATCTTTGCAATGTTCACACACTTCAAGTCACTACAATTCAATCAAGCAAACAATATTTCAATCTACCATTCAAGCATTTCATCACATAAAATAATAAACAAAACAATACATGCAAGCATGAAAAAGGGTTGTTTTATTTGTAAAAGTGGTTTCTAATGGGTCATAAAAATTTGGATATACCTAATGGTCATGCTATAAAGTGGCAAAGTCATTTGCAAAAGATTTCACTTTATAAACCATTTTCTAAACCAAGTCATTATTTTATGTGGTTTGAAAATGTCTTTAGTAAAGTAGTAGTTCTATAGGGTTCACCAAATACATTTTCAAATCATAAAACTTGGTGTTTGGGGTCAGAGAGTTTGAAACAAAACATTTCCCAAAGGTTTTCTTCCAAAATTATTTTTAATAAATAAACCATATTTTTATTTGACTAGAATTGGTTTTAAATCCAAGATTCATTCTTTTTCATTCACCAAATATATTTTTGAAACCACTAAGTGATTCCTAGGGTCAGTAGGTTCAAGACACACCATTTGCAAAAGATTTTATCCCCAAAATCATTTTTGAACAATTTTTACATCCTAAACAAGCATACATATGTTTCTGCAAAAACAAACATTTTACGAGAAGCTTTTTACTAAACAAACTGCATGGTTGTCTAGGGCTTGTCTTGCTGATTCCATTGATATAAAATTTGCAAAATTTGGACGTGTGGATCCAAAGTTATGCAATTTACAAAATTGAACAACTAATAGATAAGTTTCTGTTTTATAAACAAACTCCAGGCCACGTGTCTTATTTCTATTCGACGAAAACGATTCGCGTGGATCGCGTGCTGTGAGGCGTTGGATCTAACTGAATCACACGGATCAGATTGCATACCCTTTCGCTTTAAGTGAAACTATCGCGTGCCTCGGATCTGGATCGGACGGCTGCTGCGTGTTTGACCAAATATTGGCGGCGCTGGCGGCGGCGACTGGCGGCGGAGCGGCCAGATGGTGGTGGTGCTGGCGATGAAGGAATCGAGATAGGCTGGGGAGATGCTCACAGTGTTCGTGGCGTCGTGTGGAAGCTCAAGGCGGTTGTCGTTGCTGAAGGGGCGCACAGAGTCGACCGGAATTCCTCGCCGTAGTTGCGCTTCACCTCGGGCACGCTCTGTCATGGACGGGGACGAGGCTACAAGGCTCGGAAAGGCAAGGTGAAGGGTTTGTTAGACGCGCAGGTGAACGCTGATTACACGAGTGTCAACAAGGGGAAGGGGTGCGGTCAGAACATACAGGGAGATGTCGCCGGAGTGAGAGTAGTTCGTGGTGGCGCTCGGACAAAGACGGCGCCAACATTCTGGGGTGCGCGCGAGCAAAATAGTGATGCTGGCAGGTGCTCACGGCTAAGGCGAGCAAGCTAGTGCGGGCTAGGGGGCCGGGGAATGACTGGGCTCGCCGGAATTTGTGCTGCAGCTCGTCGGAGCAGAGGAGGTTCATGCGCGAAATCGAGGCAGCCCTGTGGCCGGGAGAGAGGGGTGAGCGAGGGGAAATGGGGAGGAGGGGCAGACGCTTAAGAGTGCGTGGTCGGGGGTGGTTAATTGGCGTCGTTATCGCACATTTAATCGAGCAAACGGCGACAGAAACGGCTCGTGGTGGAGGGCGTGGTCAGGGGCGGGTGAAGAAGATGATCTGACCGGTGGAGCTCAGCATCATCGAGAGAGAGAGGGAGAGTGGGGTCCGTCTGTCAGCGTCGTTGCGGGTTTAAAACTGGATGCGAATCATTTTTCTTTGGGAGAGAGAGGAGCTGGGCTAACTGGGCCAGGTGGGCTTAGCTGGGCTGGGTTGTCTCTTTCATTTTTTTTGTACTGCTTCTGTTTTTCTTTTTTCCTTTTCTTTTTATTCTGTTTTGGTTTGGTTTAAACAATTCAATCCTTAATTTGATTTCAAACCTTTTCCAAATTTTAGGTAGATTTAAATACTGATTAGTAGCACAACCAAATGTCAAAATTTGAATAAAAATTCATTCTTTTTGGGTCTTTTATTTATTCAAAATAGGCTTAGTTTTAAATCATATAAAATTTATTAATATTTCTAAACACCATTTGATTTTCCAAAACCACCCAAATCTTTTCAGTAGGTTTTTATTTGATTATTTGGGTGTTAAATAATTCATCTTGAATTATTTGGAAAGGTTTTTAACATGATCCATTAATCATTTAAGATTGGGTATTTATTTTAATTCCAATAGGATTTGGTTTATGCCATTTATTTTATTTTGGAAAATCTTTATCCTTTTATTTTATTTGGATTTGGATTATAATTAATTCCACTTGTTTAAAGATTTGGCCAAGATTTGGTTTGATCTTTAAATATTCTTTATTTAATATTTCTTTCTTCATCTTATAAAATCCATATCTTTTTATCTAGAGATCCAAACTTGGGAATTCCAATTTGTGAAACCTTATTTGAGATTTGTTTGTCCTTTAAATATCTTTTAGGATTATTTGTTCACCAATTGGTATGGGTTTCTAGATAGGTCCTTTATTAGCTTTGGGAATTCAATTTCTTATCTTATTAAATTCATAAGATTTTATCCATGGTTCCAACTTAAGTGAAACTAATTTCTATGGTCTTATATTATTTCTATTTGTCTTTCCTGGTCATTTGTGAATGTTTGTTGACAAACTTTTATATGGATCAAATCCATGGATTTGGATATAACTTGGAAATGATTTTATTCCAATAGGGTTTAGGGTTTGGATTTATTTTCCAAGGGTTTAAATTTCCCGATACATTCATTGAGGAATGCATTTCTCTTGATTTGGATTTTGTTGGATTCAAACTTTTACCAAAGTTTGTTCAATATGGGATTTTTAAGTTTCCATTTAGAGACAAAAGTTTCTTTTCATCCTGATTTTCAACAAAAAATTTATTTTGTTTATTTTATTTTTCACATTACAAGATTTGGAAAATCTTGGGATGTGACAGGTACCACCCTTAAAATAAATCTCGTCCCGAGATTTGGGGAGGCTAGGGTTTACAAGTAGGCTCAAAACAACTAGGGTACTACCACCCTTAAATTTTTTCCAACTAGATTACATATTGGATTGCTTGGGATCTTGATGTAACTTTTCTGGACAGAGGTTTGCATAGTGGCCTAGCTCCTTGCATTTGAAACATGTGACAAGGCTGAGATCCTTCATAGGCTTGTTTATCTTGTGCTTCATCTTTTCTGGATAGTTGCTTGCATAATGTCCTAGCTCTTTGCAGTTGTTGCACCACACTTGGCTAATATGTTTCTTTTCCTTTGGTATCATTTCCTCTTGTTTGCTTCCTTGGTTCTTCTTCTTTTCTAGGCATTCATTGGCATAGTGTCCCATATCTTTGCAAGTGTAACATTGCACATGGCTTTTGTCCTTCTTTTTCTTGGGTCTCTCCAAAGCTAGGAGTGCTTCTAGTTCATGATCTTCATATGTTATCTCATAGGTAGGAATGTCTACTGGTTTCTTTGACCTTCTATTGCTCCTTGGATAATTCATATGTCTCTTCTTTGGTCCTTTAAATTGGGTCATATTGCATGGAGGTACAAATTGATATTTTCCTTTGTCTTCATCCTTCTTGGTAGACTTGGCTCTCTCTTGATAGTCTGCAATCAGTTGTTGCACTCCACCTTGTTTCCTTTGTTCAAATATGGAGTAGATGGGGCATTGGATAGGAACATGACTATTTCCTTCACATAGGAAGCAAGTAGCTTGAGATGTGGGGCATTGGCCAACTGGATGTTCCTCTTCACAATTGGGGCATTGATCCCCATGTTCCTTGGAAGTGTGATCCTTGTCTCCACAAATATTGCAAGCTTTGGTTCCTTCTAAAATAACATATTTGTCATCCTTGTTGTCATAAACTCCTTTGGAAGAGTTGTCTCCAATGTTGATCATTTGAGTGGCCATCCCTTGCAACAATTGGGATTGAAGTTTCAAAATCCTTTGTATAACTGGGTCTAACCCATTGTTGTTGGCTAAAAGCTGAGTTGTCACTTGGCTCAACTGGGTTTGGTTTGCTAGTAGTTGTTCTCTCATGTGCATCTCTTGGTTGTTGTTGTTGTTGTTGTTGTTGCTGTTGTTGCTGTTGTTGTTGTTGTTGTTGTTGTTGTTGTTGTTGTTGTTGTTGTTGTTGTTGTTGTTGTTGTTGTTGTTGTTGTTGTTGTTGTTGTTGTTGTTGTTGTTGTTGTTGTTGTTGTTGTTGTTGTTGTTGTTGTTGTTGTTGTTGTTGTTGTTGTTGTTGTTGTTGTTGTTGTTGTTGTTGTCATCATCCTTGATGTTGGAGTCTCTCGGAGAAGTCATCTGTTTGGGTTGGATTGGGTTTAGAACAGGCAGAATATTTCTAAGGAAATAATTCTAATCACACACATCACAATTCACACAAGCAATGTGCAAGCAATCACTACCAAACATTTCACTCAAACAACAAGTTTCAAGCATATTTTTAGGCAAACAAAAATATTTTTGTTACACCACATAAGTTGGTGGGTTTGACTTAAACAAAATATGGTGGTCCATCTATATGGTTCACTTGCATTCTTTTCTTCTTTCTTGGTTGATTCTTCTTGCATGAGTTCATGGTTTCCTTGGGAAAATTTTTGGTCACAAAAACTTTAAAGAGATGATGGTTCTTCCTAAATTGTGTTTCCTTAGTCTTCAAGTCTTGAGTAACATTTCTTGTCACACTTGTAGTCCTTAGTGATATCCAAGATTGAAGTCCTTGGTGAAAATGATGAAGATGTTGAAGTCAATAGAGTTGAAGATGTCCTTTGCATATGGTGAAGTCTTTGGCCATGGGGTAGGTTTTTTCACCAAGTTTGAAATAGAAGAGATGTAGAATCAAAACCAAAATGGTTGAGGAAAGAGTTTACAAGATTGTTTGTAAATAAGTTTTGGAAAAAATACAACTCCTATTTTTCTAAGGGGTTTTGTCCAATCCTAGGTTTACAAATCCTACAGGCAACACAATGCTCTGATACCATCTGTAAGGTTCCCAACCTTTAATAAGGTAGAGATCCCTGTGTTTACAATGCTAGTCCCTGGATCAAAAGCTAGCATCCACAGTTAAGATGTAATATCAAGAAACAAAGGTCATAATACAACTTTATAACCAGGAATAACATAATTTATTACATCTTACATAGCTCATTTGGCTTTCACATTACATTGCAGCAGAATATCTATAAGCATGGGGTCCTTCATCTTCAAAGTGCCATAGGCAGACATGTTGGTTGTAGATTTTGTAATCCTAATCATTTAACTTCACTAATATCAAACAAACCCGCAACATAACAAGCTACAGCCACAAGGGTCAATACATTTGAATTGTATTGGAAAGTGATACTATGGTAGTATAGTGGAGTCTATCATCTATATGCATTTGGCTAAGTGGAGCTTAGGCTTGCTTTGCTCAAAATAGATTTTCCTTATCATTTGAAAACACTAAGTTTTTTGTTTGGCAAAAATCACCCAAGGCATCTACCAATCAAAGATTGAAGATCCTTTAACCCTTGTGCAATCCACAAGTTTTTAACTTAGAAATTTGGATGATGAGATTCTGTAGGGGTTCGTAGCATGGAAAACAAAAAATTTCTATCGCATACAAACAAACAAGCCAAGATCTATCTACTAGATTGTAGCAACGAGTCGATGGAATAACTTACCCTCGAAGATTCCAAAGTGTTTAACGAGAGCGGATTCTCGTGGGTGATGTAGTCGTACTCTTTCCGATCTCAAGATCGTGTAGACGATCCTTCCAACCAAGGCTCCAAGGCCCGCAGTCGGTCACATCGCTCGACTCGACGAAGACCTTCCTCTCCTTGTTCCAAGAAAGGGGAGGTTGTAGCACTCTCCTCGCGATTCCCAAGACAACGGCGTGGTACCAAGTAGAGGGGAAATCATGAGGGTCACTTAAGCCGGAGCGAGTATGGTGGAGTATGAGAGAGGGCTATTAGTGGTCTAGAGATTAGACACACCAATTAGAAGGCTCTAAACCGTAGGCTAAAGCAATTAGAAGCTCTAAACCAAACGGCTCTAAACCAGATTAGAGGATAGGAACTTGTGTGTCTAGAGGAGGAGGCCCCCGCCTCCTTTTATAGGTGGAGGGTCCGCGGCCAGTGGGAGGGAGGAGTCCTCCCAACTCGGCCTAGGTGGGTCACGGATTGGAGAGGGACTCCTCCTCCAAGTTGGTTTCAACCTCCTCTTGCTTGTTTCCCACAGCTTCTGCTTTTCCACAGCTTCTGTTTTAGCTGTTTGACTTTCAAACCTGGCAGTTTGACTTTTCAGTTTTGGAACTGCAAGAACACTTAGTACATGATGCAATAATTCAATGACACATTCATGTACCCTCCCCCAGTGCAGGACAATCCAACCTTCTAGAACATTCCCGATGAAAACACTAATCATTCCCGAACTCAAACGGACTTTCCTTATATGAATCTTATTCTCCGGACCATTCCGGATCACCTCGTGATATCCCGGATCCCATCCGAGACTCCGAACAACATTCGGTCTCTTTCATAATACCATAACTACTCAAAACAACGTCAATCCTTAAATGTGTCTCCTACGGTTCGTGAATTATGCGACATGATAGAGACACTTCTCCGGAACAATAACCAATAGAGGAATCTGGAAATTCATATGGCTCTACATATTTCTACGATTACTTTTGCGATCGAATGGACCACTTACATACGATACCAATTTCCTTTGTCTCACGATAGTTTACTTATCCGAGGTTATGATCGTCAGATCTCTGCATACCTAGTTCAACCTCACATCGATAAGTACTCTTTTCTGCTCCTGATATGTGATCCCTTGTGACCCATACATGCTTGCAAGCTAATTGGATGACATTCCACCGAGAGGGCCCAGAGTATATCTATCTCATCATATGGATGGACAAATCCCACTCTTGATCCATGTGTTTCAACCAATACTTTCAACACTCAATGCCACCTTTATAGCCACCCGCCACGGTGTGGTGTTTGATGTCATCAAAGCATCTATCCAAAGGTGATATGCATGATCTCATGGTCGAAGGAATTAGGTTACTATGTATCATAAAGCATATAGCAATTGAACTATTGAAATGACTTGATCTTTATGCTATGCTTATCTATAGGAGTATGTCCACCATATCATTCTCCTAACGATATGATCTTGTTGTTGATAACATCTCAATGTTCATGATAGGGAAACCACAATCATTAATCAACCAACAAGCTAGTGAAGTATAGAGGCTATACTAGGGACTTCAAATTAAGTTTACAAATCACACAAGTATTAATGTTTCCTTGTTAATACTATTATAGCATGAATGTAAACATTTATCATAAACACAAAGATATAATAATAACTATATTTATTATTGCCTCTAGGGCATATCTCCAACAGATTCTTGATAGCTTCCATGTCTTGATGCTCAAATTGTCCTTTTCCAGGGACATGGCTAAGTACTTAGATTTTACACTCTGCAGAGGTGGTGCACTTTCCCCACAAGACTTGGTTTCACCAAGACAAGATCTTCAAGCCTTCCTTAGACCAAAATGGACGCGCTCCAACCTATCAAACCCCTACCACCAACTGTCCATTTGGCTAAGTTATTGCAACCTATATGATCCAGGCAGAGCCCATAATGCCAAGTGGTTGCACTTGAAGCTTCTCAACATTTGACATCTCAAATCTATTTGTTCCTGGGTGGCCATCCACAAGTGAGATACACAAGGTAAACCATAATAATGGGCCTTGTGAACCACTCAACACAAACCATTCCTTTCATTCCACCCAGGTGATTCATTCTCTTAGTTGTTTTATTAAACAAAACACAAGTCCTCAGACTTAGAAATTTTTCCATAGTGTGAATATATTTCCACCCTTGTTTTCTACTAGCTAAGCTAAGCATGATAGTAGTAGGAATCTTAACTTAGGAATTTCTACTAAGGTTTCATCTACTAGGATTTCCCTTAGCATAGTTTACACTTAGCAAAATTCCATGCAAGTCCTATAATTAGAAATATCACTAATGCCTAGTGAAAATAATGGGACAAAAGTATGACGCATCACTTGCCTTTTTGGTAGAGGGTACAAGTTCACTCCTTGATCTTTGCAATGTTCACACACTTCAAGTCACTACAATTCAATCAAGCAAACAATATTTCAATCTACCATTCAAGCATTTCATCACATAAAATAATAAACAAAACAATACATGCAAGCATGAAAAAGGGTTGTTTTATTTGTAAAAGTGGTTTCTAATGGGTCATAAACATTTGGATATACCTAATGGTCATGCTATAAAGTGGCAAAGTCATTTGCAAAAGATTTCACTTTATAAACCATTTTCTAAACCAAGTCATTATTTTATGTGGTTTGAAAATGTCTTTAGTAAAGTAGTAGTTCTATAGGGTTCACCAAATACATTTTCAAATCATAAAACTTGGTGTTTGGGGTCAGAGAGTTTGAAACAAAACATTTCCCAAAGGTTTTCTTCCAAAATTATTTTTAATAAATAAACCATATTTTTATTTGACTGGAATTGGTTTTAAATCCAAGATTCATTCTTTTGCATCACCAAATATATTTTTGAAACCACGAAGTGATTCCTAGGGTTAGTAGGTTCAAAACACACCATTTGCAAAAGATTTTATCCCCAAAATTATTTTTGAACAATTTTTACATCCTAAACAAGCATACATATGTTTCTGCAAAAACAAACATTTTACCAGAAGCTTTTTACTAAACAAAGTGCATGGTTGGATAGGGCTTGTCTTGCTGATTCCATTGATATAAAATTTGCAAAATTTGGACGTGTGGATCAAAAGTTATGCAATTTACAAAATTGAACAACTAATAGATAAGTTTCTGTTTTATAAATAAACTCCAGGCCACGTGTCTTATTTCTATTCGACGAAAACGATTCGCGTGGATCGCGTGCTGTGAGGCGTTGGATCTAACTGAATCGCACGGATCAGATTGCATACCCTTTCGCTTTAAGTGAAACTATCGCGTGCCTCGGATCTGGATCGGACGGCTGCTGCGTGTTTGACCAAATATTGGCGGCGCTGGCGGCGGCGACTGGCGGCGGAGCGGCCAGATGGTGGTGGTGCTGGCGATGAAGGTTGCGAGAGAGGCTAGGGAGATGATCACAGTGTTCGCGGCGTCGTGGGGAAGCTTAAGGCGGTTGTCGTTGCTGAAGGGGCGCGCAGAGTCGACCGAAATTCCTCGCCGTAGTTGCGCTTCACCCTGCACGCCTTCTGCCGACGGGACGAGGCTACAAGGCTCGGAAAGGCAAGGTGAAGGGTTTGTTAGACGCGCAGGTGAACGCTGATTACACGAGTGTCAACGAGGGGAAGGGGTGCGGTCAGAACTTACAGGGAGAAGTTGCCGGAGTCAGAATAGTTCGTGGTGGTGCTCGGACAAAGACGGCGCCGGCATTCTGGGGTGCGCGCGAGCAAAATGGTGATGCTGGCAGGTTCTCACGGCTAAGGCGAGCAAGCTAGTGCGGGCTAGGGGGCCGGGGAATGACTGGGCTTGCTGGAATTTGTGCTGCAGCTCGTCGGAGTAGAGGAGGTTCATGCGCGAAATCGAGGCAGCCCTGTGGCCGGGAGAGAGGGGTGAGCGAGGGGAAATGGGGAGGAGGGGCAGACGCTAAAGAGTGCGTTGTCAGGGGGTGGTTAATTGGCGTCGTTATCGCGCATTTAATCGAGCAAACGGCGACAGAAACGGCTCGTGGTGGAGGGCGTGGTCAGGGGCGGGTGAAGAAGATGATCTGACCGGTGGGGCTCAGCATCAGCGAGAGAGAGAGAGAGAGAGGGAGAGTGGGTCCGTTCATCGGGTCGTGCTATGGTTTAAAACTGGGTGCGGATCGTTTTTCTTCGGGAGAGAGAGGAGCTGGGCTAACTGGGCCAGGTGGGCTTAGCTGGGCTGGGTCGTCTCTTTCATTTTTTTGTACTGCTTCTGTTTTTCTTTTTCCTTTTCATTTTATTCTGTTTTGGTTTGGTTTAAACAATTCAATCCTCAATTTGATTTCAAACCTTTGCCAAATTTTGGGTAGATTTAAATACTGATTAGTAGCACAACCAAATGTCAAAATTTGAATAAAAAATCATTCTTTTTGGGTCTTTTATTTATTCAAAATAGGCTTAGTTTTAAATCATATAAGATTTATTAATATTTCTAAACACCATTTGATTTTCCAAAACCACCCAAATCTTTTTAGTAGGTTTTTATTTGATTATTTGGGTGTCTAATAAGTCATCTTGAATTATTTGGAAAGGTTTTTAACAAGATTCATTAATCATTTAAGATTGGGTATTTATTTTAATTCCAATAGGATTTGGTTTATGCCATTTATTTTATTTTGGAAAATCTTTATCCTTTTATTTTATTTGGATTTGGATTATAATTCATTCCACTTGTTTAAAGATTTGGCCAAGATTTGGTTTGATCTTTAAGAGGTTGTTTGGCATCCAGGTATTCATTTCATTTAGTAAAAATGAAATGAATACATGGATTCATTTCATTTATATTACGATTCCAAAAACACCCATATGTTTGGCTGCCACCGGAATTTGTAAATGACAGGTCTGAGATAGGAATTGAGTTTACACTTAGGGATATTTGGATGGATTTGCCAAATGAAATGACGACCCAATTCCGTGCCAACCAAACAGCATAGGGATAGAATTGCAAAATGAATTCCAGGATTCTAGGCCCAAATGATGGATACCAAACGACCTCTAAATATTCTTTATTTAATATTTCTTTCTTCATCTTATAAAATCCATATCTTTTTATCTAGAGATCCAAACTTGGGAATTCCAATTTGTGAAACCTCATTTGAGATTTGTTTATCCTTTAAATATCTTTTAGGATTATTTGTTCACCAATTGGTATGGGTTTCTAGATATGTTCTTTATTAGATTTGGGAATTCAATTTCTTATCTTATTAAATTCATAAGATTTTATCCATGGTTCCAACTTAAGTGAAACCAATTTCTATGGTCTTATATTATTTCTATTTGTCTTTCCTGATCATTTGTGAATGTTTTTTGACAAACTTTTATATGTATCAAATCCATGGATTTGGAGATAACTTGGAAATGATTTTATTCCAATAGGGTTTAGGGTTTGGATTTATTTTCCAAGGGTTTAAATTTCTAGATACATTCATTGAGGAATGCATTTCTCTTGATTTGGATTTTGTTGGATTCAAACTTTTACCAAAGTTTGTTCAAGATGGGATTTTTAAGTTTCCATTTAGAGACAAAAGTTTCTTTTCACCCTGATTTTCAACAAAAAATTTATTTTGTTTATTTTATTTTTCACATTACAAGATTTGGAAAATCTTGGGATGTGACACACCCCCTGGGCACGGGGCCACCTGAGGCCGCGCCTAGGGCAGGTGTGGCCCACTTGCCCGGCCTCCGACTCCGCCCCTTCGCCTATATCTTCCCTACGGAACCCTAAGCTTCGGGGAGCGACCACAGATAGATTTTTGCCGCCTCTGGGGGAGGGGCGGAAAACACCGAGAGAGAAATATCTCTTCGGCAGACAAATTTCTGCTGGGGGAATTCCTTCCCGGAGAGGGGAGACCGTCGCCATCAACACCATCATCAAGCTAGGCTTCATCGGGATCATCATCATCAACATCCACACCATCATCTCCACTAGCACCATCATCACCACTCTGTTTCGCTGTAACAATTGTGTTGGATATTGCTTAGTTCATTAGGGGAAAACTTCCCAGTGTTAATTACTATTGTAGTTGGTGCTTGTGAGTGGAACCATTGGATTATTGTTTATGTTCAGATTGTTATCCATTACCATATCATCTTTGATCTTGATCCATATGATGTCTTGTGAGTAGTGTAACACCCTCTGAATCGGACCTATGCAAGTTTGAGCAAAATTCGCCAAACCCGCATAGAAACGATTCAAAGGTGCCCACCAGGCACTTTCGTGCGGGTGGAAAACGAAGTAATAACATTACACAACAGTCCTCGATGGGACCCACACGTATATATATAACAACTCCATGAGTCAAGAGGCAGATATAATATATAAAGATCCAAATCACCTTGAACGATAGAGTCCGACTACGGACAAGATGCAAATGGGGCTAAGAGCCTCAAGAATAACCAATGGCGTCCATAACCCTGCCCAGGCCAAGCCAGAAGGGTAACCCCGCTAACGACGTCGATCTCAACCTGCTTAAACAAAAGGGGTGCCGACAAAGGGCAAAGGAAAAAGAAGGAGCGTCGATCGAGGCCAAGACACGGCGAGGCTAGAATTCCGGTCCTCGCCACATAGGTATGGTGGATCGAGGCAGCGCAGATGCACTAAACAACCTATAGAGACTCGATACATCAAGGCCAAATGAGAGGGGTAAGAAGGACCTATTCGAACCAACCTTTCTATCATCAAACAAACCCATCTCGGCGTTTCCTCGAGACCAAACGAGGAAGTCAACCGAGGAACTCACACAGCTTGGCGCTTTATTTATTCAGTTATAGTTGCGGCACTTTACCAGTCAGTTTAGATAATCGTCCTGATAAAGTAAACAGTGGGCACGTTTAGTTGACCATTCCGTTAGTTGCGGCAATTACTAATCAAATACAGATAGCATGATATAATCCCAAAACCCAAAGAATTGTTGGTACTTTTAATCAGCCAATTCCGTTGTAGTTGCCATACTTACTAGTCAGTACAATGGTTTAAGCGACAAACCAAACAAGCAATTGTGGGCAGTATTAATTAGACATTCCATTATAGTGAAGCTGATTACTAGTCATTATAAGTCAAATTTATAGCAATAAACTTTAGTTATGCTTGTCTATGATCGAGATATCAGGCTCCAAGTCGTCCATATCCGCGACACGGCTTTCGTAAAGTTTTACCCGCCGGGTGCACCAATAGCAACACACGCCGATCAACCTCGAAAACCAAATCAAAACCCAACGAGGATTTCACGATCGAACAATCACAGATTCGTAATTATTTGGGGCCACCCTTTGAGTACACCAACGAAGTAAGCAAGCTTCAGACGGACTCAAGGTTTGCGTCAATGGTCAGAAGCGATCGGGAACCCGAAAACTGGTGTCGATACTGCGTAATCACTCCGCTTCCTAACAGATGCAAGGTGCTCATCACACAATTTAAATACAGAAAGTAGCATGGCATAAGTACATGATCGTAAATAAAACCTCAAACTAGTTGTGGCCCCAAGAAATAAGACGGAATCAAGCTCTGGCTCAGGGGGGTCCCATATACCTCCCGGATGTGGATAGCGCGATAAATCAAGGAACAGGTATCAAGTACTGGGTCTTACGGACACAAGTGGCTCGGAAACCAAATATTTTCTATCACCCACCGATGCCTCGCTTATTTCAATTTTAGTTGTTAAACAGAAATTAAAGTGACGATAAGTAAAACTAGAATCATCTCCAACATCAACATGCGGCAATACATCAAGAATCGTGGCATATGACGACACACATCAGCACTTGAGCAAGCAACTACGACGCGCAAGTCCAACTATCTACCAAACAACAGGTAATAGGGTGTGTCCAAGGCAATATGAGGCTGCAGGGAAATATCACGGGTACGGAAACTAAAGCATCGCAACACAGATAGCAATAGATCAACAGGAGGGAATAAAACACTATAAAAGTAAGATAGGTAGAAAGAGGGAGATGCTCGCCTGAAAACATGTCGAAGGGTTCATCCGAAGATCGGGGCGAAGCTCACATCAACTCAACGGCCTTATCCGCGAAGAAGCAAAACACTAGAATGAACACCGGATGCGATATTTAATACAACGGCAGAAGATCGGCATGATGCATGTATGATGGATGGCATGGCAAAGGTGCGATGCAATTAGGTCAGATTAGGCGGAACCGGGGTCCCGACAATTAATTAGGTGGTTCAAGTTATTTAGTACCCCCGCAATTTAAATGTTGTTTTAACAAGGCAAGATTATAGTATTGGTTCGCTACACAAGTTTAAATGAGGCCGATATGAGACTAGGTTTGCCCGCATATGGGCCCCATATTTAATTATTAGGTGAATCGGCATAAGGCCCCCACACCACATGACAAGGATGCATGCAAGATGACAATTAAATATGCAACAAGTTTTATGTTTAGCATTTATAAAATAGGGCTCGGAAAAGGGGTCACACATTAGGGGTCTCGACGATCTTGGGGATCCGGGGGTTCGGGGTCCGGGGTTCAGGGTTCGGCGAGGTCGTTCTCGGACTCCGGGATAGGTCTGGGCGCATCCGGGGTCTCGGTGTCCGGGGTGAAGCACTCGGCGTCCTCGAGGGAGTCCTTGTCGCACATGTGTCCTTCGGGTTCTATGTCGATGATCTTGTCGTCGAGAAGAACTTGCCGGGTCCGCGTGTCGGGGCGCGTCGGGTTCTTCCGGGTCAATGCCGTTCTTGTTATCGCGAAGGTCTTGTCGGGTTCCCAAGTCGGGTCGGTCTCGGCTTCGGGGCGATCTTGGCGTCGGGCGGGGCTTGGCGTTCTGCGTCGGTGTCCTTACCGCCTGGGTTCTCGAGCATCACATCCGGGAAGGAGATCTTGGCGTCCCATGTAGAGGGCCTCGAGGTTCCATCTTTATCAACGATGTCAAACTTGATCTCGGTCATCGGGTCTTGTTCTTCGGGGAGGTGGAACTTGATGGCGAGGTGTGCACAGGAACACGACACCTCGTCGGCACCGCAACATCTTGGTTTGATCACCAACGCCACCACAAAACACACCGAAGACAACAGTTGCGCACCGCTTCGATCTGGCTTGGATCGACCCCAGGCGCACGTACCGAGAAAGGAGCAGGAACCACCGTGCAGTCGCAGGAAGTTCGCCAGAGCGCCTAAGCAGGCAGGGACGCCGAGGCGGGCGGGTCAAGACCTTGGCGGCGCTGCGGAGGACGCTGAGAACTGGCAGGAGGCGGTTATGGAGGCCTTGAGCTTCAGCGGCGCGACGGACCGGGCGGTTGCGGGCAGAGGGCGGAGCCGAGAGGGGCGAGGAGATCGCGTGGCGAGGGGAGGAGGATCTGGCGGGCGCTTGGCCAGAGGCGGGCGTCAGCGTCTCTGCTGGGCGCGGCGGGCGGCGGGCCGGAGGCGGCAGACGGAGCGACGGGAGCACGCGGGAAGAAAGGCTCAGGAGGCGCGCGGAGGCGTCAAGGCGCGGGGCAGCGACGGGACGGGCGGTGGTGGCGCCAGGGTGGGGCACGCCACGACGGGCGAGGCGGCGGCGGAGAGGTGGCTGGAGCGGAGGGCGACTGGGAGGCGGGCAGCTCGGGGAGGGACAAGGCGGCGCCACCGGAGAGGAGGAGGGAGGAGGGAGAGGGAGGAGGAGAGCGGGAGGGGAAGAAGGGGGCCAGCGCGTGGGGCTGCGTGGGACCGGAGGGGGTTGGCGGGGTGGGTGAGGTGGCTTTGGCGCGGTTGGGGACGCTGGGAGCGGCGAGTGGGCGAGAGGGGGGCCCCAGTCAGCTGGTTAGTTAGAGTGGGTGGGGGAGGTGGGTTTGACCACATGTTCGAGGAGGAGAGGGCCGTGGTGTGTCTTTGCGTGTGGGGAGAGAAGAGGAGAGAGAGAAGGAGTGGGGTGATGTGGAGGTTGGGGATTGGGTGAGGGAGAGGGAGGGGTGAGGTGGCACGACGGGATTGGCCGGAGTGATGTGGAGGCAAGGGTGGGTAGGAAGTTGGGTAGTTTTAGGATAAGGGGCAGGTGGACCGATTTAATTTCTGGGGCGGTCGTTCGGGTCAATCGGCCCGTTCGACTGCCCCACTAAAATAATTTAATTAAAATATTTATTTTTAAACAACGTTTTTGCAATTCGACAGCGAACAAAACAAAATCTTCCGGGGACCCGGTTTTCGGTGTTTGGATAAGATGGGGCGTTTGGAAAACAAATCGGGGTTTTGCGAAAATAGTTTTGGCAAACAATGCATGATGATGACGATGCAATGCACAAATTCAACGCGATTTTCTAGTAGTGGTTTTGCGGGATGCCACAAGTAGTTTGTTGTGTTCTTGAGGACATGGGAGAAGTCTTGTTGTTAGTAGTGAATCTGTGATGAGTTATTATTCAATGGTTTAGTAATTAAGTTGTGGTGCTATTCTTCTAGTGGTGTCATGTGAACATCGACTACATGACACTTCACCATTTATGGGACTAGGGGGATGCATTGTGTATTTGGCTACTAATTGTGGGGTTGACGGAGTGACAAAAACCTGAACCCCCGTTAGGACACCTTTGCACAAGGGAGTGTAGGATCTCAGAGTTTAAGGCTGTGGTTAGATTTATATCTTAATTACTTTCAGAATTCTGATGTTTGGGGGTTTAATCACAAGTATGTATTAGTCCTAGGAAGGGTGGTATGTTAGCACAGGTTCACCCACACAACACTTACAAACACCAAATAAGATTACTCAGCTATTTGAAGCGAAATCACTTGACATAATTCCCATGTGTCCTCGAGAACGTTTGGTACTTATAAGTATTTCCACCGGCTTGTCCTTTGCTAAGAAAGGATTGGGCCACTTGCTCCGTTTGTTTACTGTCTTTGTTACTTGCTCTTTGTTTTGTTGCCTTGTCAGAAAACCACTAAAAATCCGTTTGCTAAGTATTCATAGGTATTTCCTGCTCTACACCACTATTCAGCACCTTCTGCTCCTCGTTGGGATCGACACTTGACGAGGTTTAATCTCGTCAATGCCCATTGTTATGGACTTGGGTTTTGGAGAAGATGGGGATGCTAGAGATCGTGGCACGGTTAACAGACAAGCAACCAGGGGACACGAGATTTACCTGTGTTTAGGCCCGAGGGAAAACCCTACTCACTGTCTGCTCTTGATTACGGCGGAACGAGGTTACAGGTGCATGATTCGATCTGGCGTGGATGCGTGTAAAAGTATGAGTCGAGAGATCTAGGACGCGTGCCTCCTGTCCTTTATATAGACTTAGGCAGTCCTGGGCATAGTCCTGGATTACAAGTTCTAGGGTTTTACCCTTTGAATTTCCTATCTCCGCTAGTCTTGTTCTCCAAGGATCCGAAGGCGTCATGGGCCTTGGCCACCCGAAAATCTTCATGGGCCGATGCATATCTCATGGGCCTTCCTTGGGCTAGACTGTATGTGAAGTCACGTGCAGAGGGTATAACCATGTCAAGAGTCTCGAGTGTTCATCAATCAGAGATTCGCTAATGTGGCATCCCGCAAAAACCACTACTAGAAAATCGCGTTGAATTTGTGCATTGCATCGTCATCTTCATGCATTGTTTGACTGCATTATTTGAAAAGCCTAGTTCAATTGTACAAAACCCTATTATTTTCAAACACAAAACCCCGATCGCGGAGTATTTTTTATTTGTCTAAAACTGTTTGCAAATGGCCTTGTTTTGATTTAATCACGATCAAACAAATACAAAACTAAACTGCCCAACCCTAAATCTTTTTCCACCCAAATCCTATCTACCCTCCAACTAAAACGTACCCCCTCTCACCCAAAACATACCCACTGCCACCTCATCCATCCACCATCCCACCTCTCCTTTTCTCACCCACCACCACCCACCTCTCTCTCCTCTCACCAGGCCCACTCCCAAAGACACCCGTCTCCGCCGCCACTGGGCCTCCACGCCCTCCACGCTTGCCCACGCGCTGCCCACGTCCCCTCTCGCTGCACGCCGTCCCACCTGGCCCCCGCAGACCACCTGCCCAGCCTCCTCCACTTACGCGCCCAGCCTCCCAATCTCACCCACGCGCTGGCCGCTGCCCTGGGACCCACGCCCTCCTCGCCCCACGCGCTTGGCCCTGTCCCCCCACGCGCCTCCCCCATCTTCCTCTCCTCTTCCCCGCACCCGACAACCTCCCACGCACCCGCCCGCTGCCTCTCCCTCCTCCAGGCCCTGCAAGCCCTACCCTCTCTCCAGCCCCCTCGCCGCTTCCTTGCCACCCGACGCCATCTCCGGCCGCTCCGCCCACTCAGGCCTCAGCTACCTGCCTCACCATGGCTCGGCTTTGCCGCTCCGTCAGCCTCGCCGCCACCCTCTTCTCACCACACAGCGCCTCAGCCTCCCTCCCAGGCTCCTTCGCCCAGAGCCTCGCCCGGCCTTGGCCACGCTACGCTCGCCGCCTCAGGCACCACCTCCGGCCACCGCGGCCTCGTGGCGCCGCCCCTGCCTCGCCTTCCTCCGCGTGCCCGCCTCGGCCGAGCTGCACCTCCTCACCGGCTGACCGCGGCTCGTCGCCGAGCCAGCGTGAACCCGCCGCCCACGCACCCACGGCCTTGGCGCCATCTCCACTCACGGGCAATGTGGCATCCCAAAAACCACTACTAGAAAATCGTTGAATTTGTGCATTGCATCGTCATCATCATGCATTGTTTGCTAAAACTATGTTTGCAAAACCCGTGTTGTTTTCGCGCCTCTTTATTTTCAAACATCAAACCGGTCTCCGAATATTTTGTTTTGGCCGCATCGGTTTGCCAACGCCCGCTTAAAACAAATAAAATTTATATTATTTTAGTGAGGCAATGAGCGGGCCAGATCGACCAACGACCACCCCTGTGTTTTTGAATCGGTCCAACTGCACCCTCCTAAATCCTAAAGTTACCCACTAGTCTACCCAACCCAACTCCACCTCACCCCACTCACGTTGCCACATCAGCCACCCCCCTCCCTACCAATCCTAGCTTGCCACTTGGTCCACCCCCACCTCTCTCCTTTTCCCCACTCTCTCACCTCACAAGAACCACTCTCCCACCAACCGGTCCCACCTCAGGTGAACACACACACTAGCACACATGCACGCACCCGCCCACCCCACCAACCCTTTGCAAGACACGCTGCTTCACTCCCACGCAGACCGCCCCACCTGGCCGCTTGTCCCCTGCCCACTGCGTCGCCTTCCCTCGTCCCTGTTCTTCTCATCACACTGTCGCCCTTTCGAGCCCTCGCCGTCCTCGCCAGAGCTCTGCTCCCTGCGCCAGCCCCCTTACTCGCCTTCTCCCGCTGGCCCCGCTGAACAAGGCCGGCGCCACGCAACCACCACCGCGTCTCCCTCCTTGCCGGAGCGCCTCCTTCCTCCATGCCCCGCCCGCTGCCTCCCAAGCCCGCCCCGCCTCCCCACTCCTCCACCTCGCTGCCACTCCCTCATCCCCAACCCTCCTCCGATTCTCCTCCCACGGCTGCCGTCGCCATCGTCGCGACTCTCACCACTGCAGCGCCTGCCCGAAGCTCCTCCGCTACAGCCTCAGCCACACCAGGAGCTCCCGCCGCCTCCCTCCGGCTCTCACCGCCTCCAGCCCACCGCCACCCGCTCATTCGACTGCCCTCTGCTGACCTCCTCGAGCTCGCCTCCTTCCGAAGCTGGTCGCGCTGGCTGCGGAGCTCCGCCCTGAGCTCGTCACCGCAACCTCCCGTCGCCTCGCCCGGCCGCAAGCGACCCTCCAACGTCGAGCTGCCCAAGATGCTTGGCCTCCGCTCCTTCGCCGTGAAGCCACCGCCTACCTCTACCTGTGAGCCGTGGTTCCCTGCCGCCATCTCGTTGCCGACCTGGCATCGGGAACCACACCGTTGGCGCTCCACCGCTCAAGCATCGACCTCGCCAGTGTCTTCCATCATGGCGGTGTCCGCTGTCCGCACCTTTGCCCGCTGAGCTCTGTAATCTTTTGTGCAGTCTGTTGGACCTACCGCCGAGACCCTAAACCCGTTGTCCATCTACAAGATCGCCGAGAACCTCGGATGCACCAACATGGAAGACCGAAGACCGATCCCGGCGAAGTCCGGACCCGATGACCGCCAACAACACCACCGGGTTAACAAGTACGTCCCGACAACAAGTCATTCCGTACATCAAGACCGATGCATTGGCGGGCCCGACAAGACCCTGAACGGCAAGCTCACAATTTGTGAAACCACGATCTCCTTCACGGACGCGACAAGTACTCACTCGAGGACGCCGAGAAACCCTTGCGCCAAGTTCGACACCCTGGCAAGGCAAGACCGACCCGATACAACCACGTCCTGCTTCCGGAACGCCAAGCTCTACCCCCGATGTCCGAGGACGATCCCGTCAAGTTCGTCGAACCCTGAACCCCGAGATCTGATCCCGTCCGAACCACGGACCGACCAACCCCGAACCCCAAGATCTGCCGAACCCTTAATGTGTGACCCCTTTTCCTCGATGCCCTATTTTATAAATGAAATAAAACCTGTTGCATATTAACTTGCCATACTTGCATGCATCTAGTCATGTGGTTTGGGGGCCTTCCGCCGATTCACCTAATAATTAAATATGGGGCCCATATGCGGGCAAATCTAGTCTCATATTGGCCTCATTTAAATTGGTGTAGCGAACCGGTACCATATTTTGGCCATGTTAAACAACATTTAAACTGCGGGGGTTCTAAACAACTTGAACCATTTAATTAATTGTCGGGACCCCGGTTCCACTTAATATGACCTAATTGCATCGCCTCTTTGCCATGCCATGCATCATACATGCATCATGCCGATCTTCTGCCGTCGTATTAAATATCGCATCCGGTGTTCATTCTAGTGTTTTGCTTCTTCGCGGATAAGGCCGTTGAGTTGATGTGAGCTTCGCCCCGATCTTCGGATGAACCCTTCGACATGTTTTCAGGCGAGCATCTCCCTCTTTCTACCTATCTTACTTTTATAGTATTTATTCCCTCCTGTTGATCTATTGCTATCTGTGTTGCGATGCTCTAGATTCCGTACCCTTGATATCCCTTGCAGCCATATATTGCCTTGGACACCCCCTATTACCTGTTGTTTGGTAGATAGTTGGACTTAGGCCGTAGTTGCTTGCCAGTCTTGTGTGTGTCGTCATATGCCACGATTGCTGATGTATTGCCGCATGTTGATGTTGGAGATGATTCTAGTTTTACTTATCGTCACTTTAATTTCTGTTTAACAACTAAAATTGAATAAGCAGAGGCATCGGTGGGTGATAGAAAATATTTGGTTTCGAACGCCCACTTGTGTCCCGAAGACCCCGAGTACTTGATACACTGTCTTGATTTATCGCGCTATCCACATCCGGAGGTATATGGGACCCCGAACAGAGCTTGATTCAGTCTTATTTCTTGGGGCCACAAACTAGTTTGAGGTTTTATTTACGATCCTGTACTTATGCCATGCTACTTTCAGATTTAAATTGTGCGAGGAGCACACTGCATCGTTTAGGAAGGCGGAGTGATTACGGTATCGACAAGTCCAGCCACACTTTCGGTTCCCGATCGCTTCTGACCATTGGCGCTAACCTTGAGGCCGCTCGAAGCTAGCTTACTTGCGGGATCTACTCAAGGGTGGCCTGAAATATTTCGAATCTGTGATTGTTCGGTCGTGAAAGCCTCGTTGGTTTTGATTTGGTTTTTCCGAGGTTGATCGGCGTGTGTTGCTATTGGTGCACCCCGCCGGTAAAACTTTCTCGAAGCCGTGTCCGCGGATATGGACGACTTGGAGCACGATATCTCGATCATAGACAAGCATAACTAAAGTTTCTTGCTATAAACTTGACTTTATAATGACTAGTAATCAGCTTCACTATAATGGAATGGCTAATAATACGCCCACAATTGCTTGTTTGGATTGTCGCCATACTATTGTACCTGACTAGTAAGTATTGCAACTACAACGAAATGGCTGAACAAAAGTACCAACTACTGCTGGGTTTTGGGTTTATATCATGCTATCTGTATCTGATTAGTAAATGCTGCAACTATAACGGAATGATTAATTAAAAGTGCCCACTGCTTACTTTATCAGGACGATTATCTAAACTTGACTAGTAAAGTGCCGCAACTATAATTGAATAAGTAAAACTGCCAACTGTGTGAGTTCCTCGGTCGACTTCCTCGATCGGTGTCGAGGGGGAAACACCAGGATGGGTTTGTTTGGTGTTAGCTTCAGGTTGGACCCGGATAGGTCAATCTTATCCTCCTCTCGATAACCGCCATTATATCGAGTCTCTATAGGTTGTTTAGTGCTTGCACGCCGCTCGATCCACCATACCTATGTAGGCGAGGACCGCCAATTTAGCCTCGCTGTCTTGGCCTCGATCGACGCTCCTTCTTTTTCCCTTTGCCCTTTGTCGGCACCCCTTTTGTTTAAGCAGGTTTGAGATCGACGTCGTTAGCAGGGTTACCCTTCCGGCTTGGCCTGGGCAGGGTTATGGACGCCATTGGTTGTTCTTCAGGGCTCTTAGCCCCATTTGCATCTTTTCCGTAGTCGGACGCTCTATCATTCTCAAGGTGATTTGGATCTTTGTATATTATATCTGTATTCTTGACTCTTTGAGTCGCTGTTATATATATCTGCTCAGGGGTCCCATCGAGGACTCTTTGTGTAATGTTATTACGTTTTCCACCGCACGAAAGTGCTGGTGGCACCTTTGAATCGTTTCTATGCGGGTTTGGCTAATTTTGCTCAAACTTGCATAGGTCCGATCTGAGGGTGTTACAGTGGTATCGAGAGCTCGGCGGTTGCGATACCCACAAGTCCAAATCTGAGGATAACCTAGCTAACGGCGAAGTAGAAGTGTCAAAACTATTTTTGAAAATCGGTTGGATAGTTCGCTAGGTCTGATTTTACTCCTTACCCTCTGCTGCTCTCCTCTTACCTCTCGTGTTTTGAATCCACCTCTTATCTTTTCTTGAGTCCGAGATTTCTCGTGGTTTCCGTCGTACCTTCAGGGTTTCGCTTTCTTCCTTTGGTAACGGAGGTGCTACGATCCTCAATCTGCAGCTTGTCTGTTGAACCTTCCTCCAATCTTTTAATCGTGAGCTCTGTATCCACATGTGTTCCTTGCTGGATATCAGTGTCGTTGAAAAACATATGAGAAGGACGAGCTTTGGTGAAGTTGGGGTTAACCTTGAGCATGTGTTGTTCATGCCAATGGAACCACCGCGAAACCTAATCAGTGTGTCTTTCATACGATTTCTCGGCGAGATCCCTTTGTTCCGGATACCACCTATGAAGATCTTCAGTCTAAATCTCGAGAGTTGAGTTGCCTGATTCTCCTACCCATGTATAGCGCGATAGTTTGGGTCCGGGATGGATTGATCACCCTAACCGACTCTTACTGTTCGCTCTGTACACCGAACTGGTGGATCAATGTAACTTTTCCCTCTTCTAATGGAAGTTGGAGGTGGCCTTATTGTTTGATACCTCTACCTTCGTCCTTTGTTTCTCCGGAGTGTTCTCTCGACGATCAGGAACAACGATCCTTTGTTGGTGGTGTCGCCAATTTCCAGGTGGAGGAGGAACCCTCGTTAGTGGTGTCGCGAGGGTCTACACGAAGCGAGAAGACGCCGACCGCCGACCTTCTTCCCGGTACCATGAGGCGGATCTCGAGGGCGAGATCCATTGTTAGTGGTGTCGAATTGTGGCATCCCGCAAAACCACTACTAGAAAATCGCGTTGAATTTGTGCATTGCATCGTCATCATCATGCATTGTTTGCTAAAACTATGTTTGCAAAACCCGTGTTGTTTTCTAAACGCCCCTCTTTATTTTCAAACATCAAAACCGGTCTCGAATATTTTGTTTTGGCTATCGGTTTGCCAACGCCCGTTTAAAACAAATAAAATTTATATTATTTTAGTGGGCGTGAGCGGGCCGATCGACCAACGACCCCTGTGTTTTTGAATCGGTCCAACTGCACCCGCTCCTAAATCCTAAAGTTACCCACTAGTCTACCCAACCCAACTCTCCACCTCACCCTGGCCACTCACACGTTGCCACATCAGCCACCCCCCAGCTCCCTACCAATCCTAGCTTGCCACTTGGTCCACCCCCCCCTCCTCTCTCCTTTTCCCCACTCTCACTCAAGAACACTCTCCCCACCAACCCGGTCCCACCCCGCAGTGAACACACACACACTAGCACACATGCACCGCCCACCCCACCAATCACAGACATCAGACACGCGATTCACTCCTGCCCACCGGGACCCGCCTCACCTGGCCGCTTGTCCCCCTGGCCCACCGCGTCGCCTTCCCCCGTCCCTGTTCCTCTTCTCTACCGCAGTCGCCCGCTGAGCCCTCGGGCTCTGCCCCTCGCCCTGCGCCACAAGGCCAGCCTCTACCCTCACCCCTCTCGCCGCCTGCCACAGCCGCTGGCCAAGGCCACGCATAACCACCACGCGTCTCCTCCGCCGGGCCTCCCCTTCCTCTGCCGCCGCCACATGCTTTCTCCCTGCTGCCCCCAACCCCCTCCACTCCGGCTACTCCCTCATCCCAACATGGCCGCTCCTCCAGTTCTCCCAGCCAGCCTTGCGCCGCTGCCTCCTCACCACCTGCCGCGGCGCCCGGCCCGAGCTCCTCGGCCATGGCTTCGCCCGAGCTCCTGCTCGCCTCCTCCAAGCGCCTCAACCGCCAAGGCCTCCGCCACCAACCGTCCGCCTCCGGCCGGCCTGCAGCGGACCTCCTCGAGCTTCGCCTCCTCCGAGCTGGTCCCACGCCGCTGAACTCCGCCCCTGCGAGCTCTCAGTCCGCCGCAACCTCCCGTCGCCTCGCCGCCGGCGAGCGCGGCCCTCCAACGTCGAGCCGGCACAGCATGCTTGGCCTCCGTCCTCTGCCGTGAGGCCACCGCCTACCTCTACCCCTGTGAGCCGTGGTTCCCTGCCGCCATCTTGTTGCCGACCTCGCTGTCAGGAACCACACCGTTGGCGCTCCACCGCTCAAGCATCGACCTCGCCAGTGTCTTCCACTGCGGTGTGCTGCTGTCCAGACACCTTGGCCTGCCAGAAGCTCTGGTAATCTTTGTGCAGTCCCTGTTGGACCTACCGACGCCGAGACCCTAAACCCGTTGTCCATCTACAAGATCGCCGAGAACCTCGGATGCACCAACATGGAAGACCGAAGACCGATCCCGGCGAAGTCCGGACCCGATGACCGCCAACAACACCACCGGGTTAACAAGTACTACGTCCCGGACAACAAGTGCTGCATTCCGTACATCAAGACCGATGCATTGGCGCGGGCCCGACAAGACCCTCGCAACGGCAAGCTCGACCCTGTGGACCGACACGATCTCCTTCACGGACGCGACAAGTACTCACTCGAGGACGCCGAGAAACCCTTGCGCCAAGTTCGACACCCTGGCAAGGCAAGACCGACCCGATACAACCACGTCCTGCTTCCGGAACGCCAAGCTCTACCCCCGATGTCCGAGGACGATCCCGTCAAGTTCGTCGAACCCTGAACCCCGAGATCTGATCCCCGTCGAACCTGGACCGACCCGAACCGGAACCCCAAGATCTGCGAACCCTTAATGTGACCCTTTTCCTCGATGCCCTATTTTATAAATGAAATAAAACTGTTGCATATTAACTTGCCATACTTGCATGCATCTAGTCATGTGGTTTGGGGGCCTTAGCGATTCACCTAATAATTAAATATGGGGCCCATATGCGGGCAAATCTAGTCTCATATTGGCCTCATTTAAATTGGTGTAGTGAACCGGTACCATATTTTGGCCATGTTAAACAACATTTAAACTGGGGATTCTAAACAACTTGAACCATTTAATTAATTGTCGGACCCGGTTCCACTTAATATGACCTAATTGCATCGCCTCTTTGCCATGCCATGCATCATACATGCATCATGCCGATCTTCCGTCGTATTAAATATCGCATTGGTGTTCATTCTAGTGTTTTGCTTCTTCGGATAAGGCCGTTGAGTTGATGTGAGCTTTACCGATCTTGGATGAACCTTCGACATGTTTTCAAAGTAGCATCTCCCTTTCTACCTATCTTACTTTTATAGTATTTATTCCTCCTGTTGATCTATTGCTATACGTGTTGCGATGCTCTAGATTCGTACCCTTGATATCCCTTGCAGCCATATATTGCCTTGGACCCCCTATTACCTGTTGTTTGGTAGATAGTTGGACTTGCGTCGTAGTTGCTTGCCAGTGTGATGTGTGTCGTCATATGCCACAGCTTGGATGTATTGCCGCATGTTGATGTTGGAGATGATTCTAGTTTTACTTATCGTCACTTTAATTTCTGTTTAACAACTAAAATTGAATAAGCAGAGGCATCGGTGGGTGATAGAAAATATTTGGTTTCGAGCCCACTTGTGTCCCGTAAGACCCAGTACTTGATACTGTTCCTTGATTTATCGCGCTATCCACATCCGGGAGGTATATGGGACCCCAGAACGAGCTTGATTCATTATTTCTTGGGGCCACAAACTAGTTTGAGGTTTTATTTACGATCCTGCTTATGCCATGCTACTTTCTGTATTTAAATTGTGAGGAGCACACTGTCATCTTTTAGGAAGGCGGAGTGATTACGCGGTATCGACAAGCCCAGCCACACTTTCGGGTTCCCGATTACATGACCATTGGCGCTAACCTTGAGGCCATCTCGGCTAGCTTACTTCATTGCGGGATCTACTCAAGGGTGCCCTGAAATATTTCTGAATCTGTGATTGTTCAACGTGAAAGCCTCGTTGGGTTTTGATTTGGTTTTTCCGAGGTTGATCGAGCGTGTGTTGCTATTGGTGCACCCCGGCCGGGTAAAACTTTCTGGAAGCCGTGTCCGCGGATATGGACGACTTGGAGCACAGTATCTCGATCATAGACAAGCATAACTAAAGTTTACTGCTATAAACTTGACTTTATAATGACTAGTAATCAGCTTCACTATAATGGAATGGCTAATAATACTGCCCACAATTGCTTGTTTGGATTGTCGCTTGCGACTATTGTACCTGACTAGTAAGTATTGCAACTACAACGAAATGGCTGAACAAAAGTACCAACTACTGCTGGGTTTTGGGTTTATATCATGCTATCTGTATCTGATTAGTAAATGCTGCAACTATAACGGAATGATTAATTAAAAGTGCCCACTGCTTACTTTATCAGGACGATTATCTAAACTTGACTAGTAAAGTGCCGCAACTATAATTGAATAAGTAAAGCGCCAATGTGTGAGTTCCTCGTCGACTTCCTCGATCGGTGTCGGGGAAACACCAGATGGGTTTGTTTGGTGTTAACTTCAGTTGGACCGGATAGGTCAATCTTATCCCTCTCGATAACCGCCATTATCGAGTCTCTATAGGTTGTTTAGTGCTTGTGGCCGCGCCGTCCACCATACCTATGGCGAGGACCGCATTCTAGCCTCGCCGTAATCGGCCTCAAGATCGACGCTCCTTCTTTTTCCTTTGCCCTTTGTCGGCACCCCTTTTGTTTAAGCAGGTTTGAGATCGGCGTCGTTAGCGGGGTTACCCTTGCTTGGCTGGGCAGGGTTATGGGCGCCATTGGTTGTTCTTCGTGGCTCTTAGCCCCATTTGCATCTTGTCCGTAGTCGGACGCTCTATCATTCTCAAGGTGATTTGGATCTTTGTATATTATATCGTATTCTTGACTCTTTGAGTCATTGTTATATATCTGCCTGCGGGTCCCATCGAGACTGCTGTAACGTTATTGCCGTTTTCCACCCGCACGAAAGTGCCTGGTGGGCACCTTTGAATCGTTTCTATGCGGGTTTGGCGAATTTTGCTCAAACTTGCATAGGTCCGATTCTGAGGGTGTTACAGCGAGCTTCGCCCCGCCGAAACCACCTCGATCCATGCCTACCGTCGAGCCTCCGTGGCCCGGCCTGACCCGGCCCCGCCGCCCGGCGTCTACCTCGCCCGAGCTTCGTCTCGGCGCCTCCCGCCCCGCCGACGGTCGACTCGCCGCCTCTGCAGAACCGCATCCCGAGCCTTCCCATTGCGTACTCTCGCTTTATCGCCGTCATCATTGCTGGCGGTCCCGCTTCGTCGGTCGCGTGCCGAGCCAACCTTGCCCCCAAGCTGCACCCTCGGCCCTCGCTGCCTCCTCGCGAAGAACCCTCCGGCGAGCCCGCTGCCCGGATCTGCCCGAGCAGCCGCGTCCGCGGCGTCACAAGGTCGCCCGTCCAGCCCTTGCGTGGTGCTCGTGCGTTTATGGTGCTTGTGTGCTTTGCAAGACCCCCCGAAGGCCTCAACAGGAACCACAAGAGTTGCATCAAGGACGCGTCACGGTTTCGGTGGAACCTCAAATGCAAGCCCGCCTCACGAACCCCGGAGACCAATCCTCGACACCCGAACCCGGCGCCAAGGCGACCACGAAGATCGCCAAGAACGCTTGCCGGACAAGTTCGCCATCGATCTCGAGGCGCCTACACAAGGCGACAAGACCGCCACCGACGCCGAGACCTGAACCCCGAGTCCCAGAAGGTCGATCTGAAGCGCCAGGACCTAAACCTGCAGAATGCCAAGATCGTCGAGAACGCCAAGATCTTCACCCGACACCGAGTCCCCGACGCGACAAGTGCTTCGTCCCGAATGCCAGGACCGACAACATGCCCCGAGAACCCGGATGCGACAAGACCTACCCCGATATCCGAGAACGATCCCGCGAGCCGAACCGTCGAACCCCGGACCCGGAGACCGACCCCGAACCCCTCGGACCCCAAGATCGTCGAGACCCTAATGTGTGAACCCCTCCCGAAACCCTATTTTATAACATAATAAAACTTGTCGCATAATAATTGTCATTCATCTCGCATGCATATCTGTGGTTTGGGGGCCTTATGCCGATTCACCTAATAATTAAATATGGGGCCCATATGCGGGCAAATCTAGTCTCATATTGGCCTCATTTAAATTTGTGTAGCGAACCGGTGCTATCTTCTGCCATGCTAAAACAACATTTAAATTGCGGGGGTTCTAAACAAC
Source organism: Avena longiglumis (assembly GCA_030063025.1). NCBI lineage: Eukaryota > Viridiplantae > Streptophyta > Magnoliopsida > Poales > Poaceae > Avena > Avena longiglumis. Next base: position 425,480,731 of record CP125978.1, read on the forward strand.
ATGAATCATCTGAGTAATTGTCGGGACCCCGGTTCCACTTAATATGACCTAATTGCATTGCACCTTTGCCATGCCATGCATCATACATGCATCATGCCGATCTTCTGCCGTTGTATTAAATATTGCATCCGGTGTTTCTTCTAGTGTTTTTCTTCTTCGCGGATAAGGCCGATGAGTTGATGTGAGCTTCGAACCGATCTTCGGTTGAAACTTCGGCATGTTTTCAGGCGGGCATCTCCCCCTTTCTACCTATCTTACTTTTATAGTATTTATTCCCTCCTGTTGATCTATTGCTATCTGTGTTGCGATGCTTTAGTTTCCGTACCCGTGATCAACCGTGCAGCCCTATATTGCCTTGGACACATCCTATTGCCTGTTGTTTGGTAGATAGTTGGACTTGCGCGTCGTAGTTGCTTGCTCAAGTGCTGATGTGTGTCGTCATATGCCACAGTTGCTGATGAATTGCCGCATGTTGATGTTAGAGATGATCCTAGTTTTACTTATCGTCACTTTAATTTCTGTTTAACAATAAAAATTGAAATAAGCAGAGGCATCGGTGGGTGATAGATAATATTTGGTTTCCGAACGCCCACTTGTGTCCCGTAAGACCCCGAGTACTTGATACCTGTTCCTTGATTTATCGCGCTATCCACATCCGGGAGGTATATGGGACCCCCCTGAGCCAGAGCTTGATTCATTCTTATTTCTTGGGGCCACAAACTAGTTTGGGGTTTTATTTACTGATCCGTACTTATGCCATGCTACTTTCTATTTAAATTGTCGATGATAGCACACTTTACTGTTTAGGATCGGGACACGATTCGGTGTCGACAAGCCCACCACACTTTCGGGTTCCCCAAAGTTCACGTATTACTCCAAACCTTGAGCCCGTCTCGAGTCACTGGCTTCGCTATGGATCTACTAAGGTGGCCTGAAATATTTTGAATCCTGTGATTGTTCAGTCGTGAAAGCCTCGTTGGGTTTTGATTTGGTTTTTCCGAGGTTGATCGAGCGTGTGTTGCTATTGGTGCACCCCGGCCGGGTAAAACTTTCTGAAAGCCGTGTCCGCGGATATGGACGACTTGGAGCACAGTATCTCGATCATAGACAAGCATAACTAAAGTTTACTGCTATAAATTTGACTTATAATGACTAGTAATTAGCTTCACTATAATGGAATGGTTAATTAATATTGGCCACAATTGCTTGCTTGGTTGTCGCTTGCGACAATTGTACTTGACTAGTAAATCTTGCAACTACAACGGAATGGCTGAATAAAAGTACCAACAACTGCTGGGTTTTGGGTTCGTCTCATGCTATCTGTACCTGATTAGTAATTGTTGCAACTATAACGGATTGGTTAACTAAAAGTGCCCACTGCTTACTTTATCAGGACAATTATCTAAACATGACTAGTAATTGCTGCAACGATAACTAAATAAGTAAAACTGCCAACTGTGTGAGTTCCTCGGTTGACTTCCTCGTTTGGTCTCGAGGGGGAAACGCCAGGATGGGTTTGTTTGGTGTTAGCTTCAGGTTGGATCCAGATAGGTCATTCTCACCCCTCTCTGATAACCGCCAGCTGTATCGAGTCTCTATAGGTTGTTTAGTGCTCGTCACGCCGCTCGATCCACCATACCTATGTGGCGAGGACCGAATTCTAGCCTCGCTGTAATCGCCTCGATCTTGACGCCTCTTTTTCCTTTGCCCTTTGTCGGCACCCCTTTGTTTGAGCAGGTTTTGAGATCGACGTCGTTAGTGGTAACCCTTCCGCTTGGCAGGCAGGGTTATGGACGCCATTGGTTATTCTTCGTGGCTCTTAGCCCCATTTGCATCTTGTCCGTAGGACGCTATATCGCTTTTCAAGGTGATTTGGATCCTTGTATATTGTATCATGTTCTTGACTCTTTGAGTCGTTATATATATCTGCTCGTGGGTCCCATCGAGGACAGTTGTGTAATGATATTACCGCTTTCCACCACGAAAGTGCTGGTGGCACCTTTGAATCGCTTTCTATGGGTTTGAATTTTGCTCAAACTTGCATAGGTCCGATCGAGGGTGTTACTGAGTGGTATCGAGCTCGGCGATACCCCACAAGTCCAAATTTCAGGATAACCTAGCTAACGGCCGAAGTAGAGTGTCAAAACTATTTTTGAAAATCGGTTGGATAGTTCTGATTAGGTCTGATTTTACTCCTTACCCCTCTGCTATTCTCCTCTTATCTTTACGCGTTTTGAATCCGCTCTCTTCTCTTTCTTCGAGTCCAGGAATTCTCGTGGTTGGGTTTCCGTCGTACCTTTAGGGTTTCGCTTCCTCCTTTGGTAACGGTGTTCTACCGTCCGGTGTTCCAGCTGCCTGATGAATCCGTCTGCTGTGGTACCATTCTTTGTTCCTTGTATGTGTTTTTCGGTGTTTTCCGACGCGACATCATCCACGCCAGCTCCGATGCAGAGTCTGCATCACTCCTGTGTTTCCGAACCTCGCTTGTCGAGATCTTCAGTCTAACTCCGAGAGTTGGTTGCATAATCCGCCTATTCGTGTGCAGAGTAATGGTTTGGGTGCGCGATGGACTGATCACCATCCGACTACTCTTATCATTCGCTCTTGTACATCGAATCGGTGGGTCCAGCAGTTTTACTCCGTTCCTCGGAAGTTAGAGGTGGCTTTATTTGTAGATACCTCTACCTTCGACCTTTTGTTCCGGAGTGTTCTCTCGACGATCACCGGCAATGAACTCTTGTTAGTGGTGTCGCGAGGATCTACACGAAGCGAGAAGACGCAGATCGCCGACCTTCCTTCCGGTACCATGAGGCGGATCTCGAGGGCGAGATCCTTTGTTAGTGGTGTCGAATTGTGGCATCCCGCAAAAACCACTACTAGAAAATCGCGTTGAATTTGTGCATTGCATCGTCATCTTCATGCATTGTTTGACTGCATTATTTGAAAAGCCTAGTTCTGAATTGTACAAAACCCCTATTATTTTCAAACACAAAACCCCGATCGCATCGGAGTATTTTTTTATTTGTCTAAAAACTGTTTGCAAATGGCCTTGTTTTGATTTAATCACGATCAAACAAACACAAAACTAAAACTGCCCAACCCTAAATCTTTTTCCACCCAAATCCTATCTACCCTCCAACTAAAACGTGCCACCTCCCCCCTCTCACCCAAAACATACCCACCTACCACCTCATCCATCCACCATCCCACCTCTCCCCTTTTCTCACCCAGTCCACCCTCACCCACCCTCTCTCTCCTCTCGGTAGCGGCCCACTCCCCACACCCGCCTGTCCTCACACTGGCCTCCACGCTTCTCCACGCAAAGAGACACGCGCTGCCCACGCTGGCTGGCCACGCCACGCTGCCTCTCCCTCTCACGCCGGTCCCACCCGTCCCGCAGACCACCTGCCCAGCCTCCCTCCACTCACGGCCCAGCCTCCCAATCTCACCCACGCCTGCCCGCTGCCTGGGACCCACGTCCTCCCTGGCCCCACAGCTTAGCCTGTCCCCCACGCCTCCCCATCTTCCTCTCCTCTTCCCACCGACAACCTCCCACTCCCCACGCCCTCTGCTCCTCCGGCCACTGCGCTCCTCCCTCTCCACAGCCTCGCTGCCCGCCTGCCACCTCGACGCCATCTCCACGCCGCCACTTCCCCCTGCGCCTCACGCCTGCCTGCCGCCGCTTCGCCCGTCGCCTCACTCGGCTCGCCGCCACCTCTTCACCGCCGCCTCCCCCGCAGCCTCCCCACGAGGCTCCTCGCCATGAGCCCCTGCCGCCACGGCCGCCAAGGCGCCTCGAGGCACCACCTCCGCTTCCGCCTCCTCGTGAGCCGCCGCTCGGCCTCTGCACCGCGTTCTCGCCCGCCAAGCTTGCCTGCCGCTCCCGTCAGCGTGAACCGCCGCCACCACGCTTTCGCCCGCTACGTTATCTCCACTGGGCGGCGCTTGCCGCCCGCCTCGATCCGCAGCTACCGCCGAGCCGCCTCCGTGGCCAAAGGCCTTGAGCCCAGCTGCCGCCCGGTCGGCCGCTCACTCGCCCTGATCGCTCCGCGCCCCGCCTACCGACAGTACCGCCCGCCCTCTGCGAACCGCATCCCCGAGCCTTCCTGGCTGGTTTACTCGCCTGTCGCCGCTGGCGGGTCCCGCTTGCCGGTCCGGGGCCGAAGCCAACCTTGCCCCCTGCACCTCCGCCCGCCCGCTGCCTCCATGGAAGAACCCTCCCGGCGAGCCCGCTGCCCCGGATCTGCCCGAGCAGCCGCTGCCGCCGGCGTCACCAAGGTCGCCCGTCCAGCCGCGTGGTGCTCAGGTGTTTGCGTTGGTGTTTGTACAAGACCGCCCCTCAAGGCCTCAACACCACAAGAGCTGCATCAAGGACGCCACGGTTTTCGTGGAACCTCAAATGCAAGCCCGCCACGAACCCGAGGAGACCAATCTCGACACCCCGAACCCGGCGCCAAGGCCCGACCCTCAAGATCGCAAGAACGCCGACTGGAAGTTCGCCATCGATCTCGAGGACGCCTACACGAGACGACAAGACCGCCACACCGACGCCGAGACCCCTGAACCCCGAGTCCCCGAACCGAAGGTCGATCTGAAGTGCCAGGACCTAAACCTGCAGAATGCCAAGATCGTCGAGAACGCCAAGATCTTCACCCGACACCGAGTCCCCGACGCGACAAGTGCTTCGTCCCGAACGCCAGGACCGACAACATGCCCCGAGAACCCGGATGCGACAAGACCTACCCCGATATCCGAGAACGATCCCGCGAGCCGAACCGTCGAACCCCGGACCCGGAGACCGACCCCGAACCCCTCGGACCCCAAGATCGTCGAGACCCTAATGTGTGAACCCCTCCCGAAACCCTATTTTATAACATAATAAAACTTGTCGCATAATAATTGTCATTCATCTCGCATGCATATCTGTGGTTTGGGGGCCTTATGCCGATTCACCTAATAATTAAATATGGGGCCCATATGCGGGCAAATCTAGTCTCATATTGGCCTCATTTAAATTTGTGTAGCGAACCGGTGCTATCTTCTGCCATGCTAAAACAACATTTAAATTGCGGGGGTTCTAAACAACATGAATCATCTGAGTAATTGTCGGGACCCCGGTTCCACTTAATATGACCTAATTGCATCGCACCTTTGCCTTGTCATCCATCATGCATGCATCATGCCGATCTTCTGCCGTGTATTAAATATTGCATCCGGTGTTTCTTCTAGTGTTTTGCTTCTTCGCGGATAAGGCCGTTGAGTTGATGTGAGCTTGAACCGATCTTGGTTGAACCTTGACATGTTTTCAAAGTAGCATATCCTTTCTACCTATCTTACTTTTATAGTATTTATTCCCTCCTGTTGATCTATTGCTATCTGTGTTGCGATGCTTTAGTTTTCGTGCATTCTGATCAACCGTGACCCTATATTGCCTTGGACACATCCTATTGCCTGTTGTTTGGTAGATAGTTGGACTTATGCGTCGTAGTTGCTTGCTCAAGTGCTGATGTGTGTCGTCATATGCCACGATTCTTTGATGAATTGCCGCATGTTGATGTTAGAGATGATCCTAGTTTTACTTATCGTCACTTTAATTTCTGTTTAACAATAAAATTGAAATAAGCAGGCATCGTGGGTGATAGATAATATTTGGTTTCTAACGCCACTTGTGTCCCGTAAGACCCAGTACTTGATACCTGTTCCTTGATTTATCGCGCTATCCACATCCGGAGGTATATGGGACCCCGAGCGAGCTTGATTCATTCTTATTTCTTGGGGCCACAAACTAGTTTGAGGTTTTATTTACGATCTGTACTTATGCCATGCTACTTTTCAGATTTAAATTAAAGCGAGATAGCACATTGTCTTTTAGGATCGGGACACGATTCATGTGTCGACAAGCCCAGCCACACTTTCGGTTCCCAATGTTCACCAGACGTACCCAAACCTTGAGCCCGTCTCGAGTCACCGCTTCGCTATGGATCTACTTAAAGTGGCCTCAAATATTTTTGAATCCTGTGATTGTTCAAGTGAAAGCCTCGTTGGTTTTAATTTGGTTTTTCCGAGGTTGATCGAGCGTGTGTTGCTATTGGTGCACCCCGGGTAAAACTTTCGAAGCCGTGTCATGGATATGGACGACTTGAGCACAAGATCTCGATCATAGACAAGCATAACTAAAGTTTACTGCTATAAATTTGACTTATAATGACTAGTAATTAGCTTCACTATAATGGAATGGTTAATTAATACTGGCCACAATTGCTTGCTTGGTTGTCGCTTGCGACAATTGTACCTGACTAGTAAATCTTGCAACTACAACGGAATGGCTGAATAAAAGTACCAACAACTTCTGGGTTTTGGGTTCGTCTCATGCTATCTGTACCTGATTAGTAATTGTTGCAACTATAACGGATTGGTTAACTAAAAGTGCCCACTGCTTACTTTATCAGGACAATTATCTAAACCTGACTAGTAATTGCTGCAATGATAACTAAATAAGTAAAACTGCCAACTGTGTGAGTTCCTCGGTTGACTTCCTCGTTTGGTCTCGAGGGGGAAACGCCAGGATGGGTTTGTTTGGTGTTAGCTTCAGGTTGGATCCGGATAGGTCATTCTCACCCCTCTCTGATAACCGCCGGTACGAGTCTCTATAGGTTGTTTAGTGCTCGGGCCGTCACTGCCGCCACCACCATACCTATGTGGCGAGGACCGAATTCTAGCCTCGCTGTGTCGCCTCGATCGACGCCTTTTTCCTTTGCCCTTTGTCGGCACCCCTTTGTTTGAGCAGGTTTTGAGATCGACGTCATAGGTGGTAACCTTCCGCTTGGCTCGGGCAGGTTATGGACGCCATTGGTTATTCTTCGTGGCTCTTAGCCCCATTTGCATCTTGTCCGTAGTCGACGCTATATCGCTTTCAAGGTGATTTGGATCCTTGTATATTGTATCTGTTCTTGACACTTTGAGTCGTCATATATATATTTGTTCTGGGTCCCATCGAGGACCGTTGTGTAATGATATTATTGCCGCTTTCCACCCGCATAAAGTGCCGTAGCACCTTTGAATCGTTTCTGCGCGGTTTGGCGAATTTTGCTCAAACTTGCATAGGTCCGATTCGTGTTATAAGGACTCTTCCATCCTTCGTGCATTATATATTAATAGTATATGTGTAGGGATCGTTGATGCGTGCACGACTCACCGACGGATCAGGTCGCTTAATCGCCTTAGGACGAACACGATCTTCTTTCAGGTTCGGGTCCTCAACCCGGACTGGAACATATGTCAATTCGACTCAGCCGGAGGACTTATGAGTGAATTCAAAGGTTTTAATCGGTGTACCCAACGCGTCCATCGGGATTTTCATCATACCTGCTGGTACGGATTCATACTAGAAGAGCGCAGTCAGGTGCGTTGCCAGGCCATCAGATGATATCCGCAGGTCTTATCTTTGCATCACAGACGCAGCATCCGAACATTTATCACCTCGGAGGTGCTTCGGGTGGCCAAGGAGATTGTCACTCACTTAGCGTTTTGTTGGGGCAGAGTTGCCAAAAAGTTTTTGCGTGCGGATCCGGAAGATCGCAGTCGAAGATTTCATTGGGTGCGCGACTAGCGCTCCCTATGGGAGTAACCTCAGTGTCTGCTCGGGTCAGACTGAACTGAGACTTTAGTTCAAGTTGTTTCGTGTTGAGTCCGAGGACTCAAAATTTTGGATGCTTAAATCCATCCTCCCCATGGGAGTAGCCCCCGAGTCCGTAGTGGAGTCGTAGACTCGACGTAGGACTCAGAGAAGTAATTTGTCCTCATTTGTCTGTCGGGTGTGCGACCAGCGCTCCTGATAGGAGTAGCCCCTGAGTATGTAGTCGAATCGAAAATTCGAGTGAGTACTCTTAGCTGTGGAGCCGAAGTGGTGCTAGTATAGCTTTTGATGACGTCAGTGCTGACGATCGATGACCTCATGCGTCTGCTACGCCAGAGATGACTTGACTGGACGAAGCGTTGGTCCCACTTTCTGACTTTGAATTGAACAGTCACGCGCGGCGTGGAGATGATTACGGCGTCTCCTCGATTTCCGCGCGTAGTGGACGGCGTGGTAACGATGGTTCGTTGTGGTGTTGACACGTGTACGGCCAGATCTACCATTGGCGTTAGGTCTTCTTGATGGACGGCCAGCGTGCGTCGTCTTCTCTGTTATAATCCTGGGTGAAATCGTGGTTTGTTTTTCACCGCACCAGTTCATCTGTTCACTGCCTCCTTGTTCTTGAGTGATTCTTGCTGCGCGCTAAGCTTTTCTTCCACATTTCCTTCGTTCTTTCTGCATTGGCATCACCACCACCGCTGCAGCGCCATGGGGAAAACGAAGAAGTCTTCATCTGTGGTTGGGACCAGCGCCGCCGGAGGCAAGAAGGGCACCGCCACGTCAGCCACCGATGGTGGCTGGAGGCGATCGAGACGGGAGAGCGACTGAATCATGAAAGGTGGCTCGATCCCGCAGGATACGACGGCCCAAACTCCCCGCAATGAGGTAATCCCCGCCCCCATCCGGGTACCGGGTTATGTTTCTTGCCTTCCTTTATGTGGTTTTCGATCCAGTCCATGACTTCCTTCGTGGACTGCTCTTCTTCTATGGGGTTCAGTTCCATCATCTGTCTCCCAATTCTCTTCTCCACATTGCTTGTTTTATCACTTTTTGCGAGTGCTGGCTTGGCATTGAGCCGCACTTTGGCCTCTTCCGGAAGCTTTATTCCGTGAAGAGGCAATCTGGTTCGGATGGTGTGTATCCCATTGGGGGTTTCATCATCTCCCTCAGTCCCAATCTGCAATTCTTTTCCTTTTACATGTCCGAATCTGTCCAGTACTGGCGGAGGCGATGGTTTTATATCCGCGACTCCGTAGTGCCCGGGCAAGATTTTGGTCTTATTCCCTTTGACCCCTCCCAATTGATTGAGAAGAAAGGATCCTGGAAAAACCAAATTTTAGACGGTGAGTTGGCGGAGATAGAGGCCCTGTACCGTCGGGTGGAGGATCTCCAACTGATTCCTGAGAAGGAGGTGAACAGTGTGGACATCATCTGAACTTTTCTTGAGCGTCGGGTGCAGCCTCTCCAAGCGAGGGCCCACCCGATGTTTCTATATTCTGGGCGACGTGATCCGACAAGGGTTTCGAGTGAGAAAATCTCCGAGGTGGAACTTGACAAGGCTCTTCACGCGCTGTTGAAGTTCAACCGATTTAAAATCCCGGAAGTCGCTGACTTCTCCTTTCTTCGGCGCTATCGCATCAGGTAGATTTGCACGAGTGCGCCTTTGTTTTTGTCGGCTGTATTTGTTTCCTTTGTTTGCTAACAAAGTTCCTTCTCGCCTTGCAAAGCTTCAAAGTGCCGCATGGTACCACCGCTGTTCAAAGGTATCCGAATGCCCCTGATAATGAAGTGGTGGATTCCGTCCGAGCTACCGTGCGATCTCCATGGAGGATGCCGACGAGTCGAGTGAGGACCATTCACAAGCGATCACGGAGCCCAGCGAGTCGGATGCCTCGACCTCCGACTCCCGTAAATCCTCCGGGTCTTGAGAGTCATGATGATGTTCATGGGGTTCTTCCTCTCCCCTTCCTGCCATTCCTGTGCGGTGTACGCACCCGCCAAAGAAGCGAAGAAGGAAGAAAAGGAGGAGAAGAAGGAAGAGAAGAAAGAGGAGAAGAGGGCCCGAAAGGCTTCTCCCATCTTCAACCTGAGCGCATTGGGCTCGTAAGTTTTCTTGTTGTACTGTTACCCTTTTCCCTTGATTGTGTTTGCACCTGTGTTGATTGGCTTCGTATGCAGGCAATCCTCCGACGACTCTAGTGATGGTGCGCGGGAGATGATGGGGGAGTCGAACATTGCGTCGCCTCCTCCTCGGACGGTGGCGATCTGGTGACGCCCGCCCAGTTCCTCCTGTCGGGAGGGGCTGGTGGTTGCGCCTGTAATTTCGCAGCGGCTCGTGGTCGCCATCGGAGCATGTAAGTTTTTCTGCTTCATGTCACGGGGGGCGCCCCCGAGTGTCTTCGTGTGCTGATGTTGTTTTTGCTTCTTTGTGTCGGGCATAGCCCCCAAGTCCTGTTCTTACTGCTATTGACTTTTTCGCAGCTTTGTCCAAGAGGCCAAGCGATGTGGAGGAGCTGGACGCCGAGGAGTTGCTGCAGCCTCCAAGGTATCCGCCCCGCTTTTAGTACCTCTCTTGTTTATCCTGGTCCTGTTCTTGACACTTGCTTGTCTTAAATGTAGAGGAGCATAACGACTCTCCGTGAGGTCGATGCTCTTAAAAGAGCCTTGGCCAATCGGAGAAGGTCAAGCCGCCACTGTGTGAAAGAGCGCTGAGCGGAGCTGACGAAGGCAGCCGAAGCGAAGGAGCGCCTGCAGCAGGAGGCCGCAGATCGTGAGGAGCAGCTGGCCACCGTTGCGGCTGCTCGTGAAAGAGGGGTGGGATAAGCTCATGGCTCACGCCAAGGCTATTTGTGAGTACAAGCTTTGTACTTGTTTATTTTTCTGGATCTTCTTCTATGCTGCCTTTCTTCATGTTTTCTTCGTTTTGTCTTAGATACCGCAGCATCGAGTTCGACCACAGCTCGAGCACGGAGTGCTCTAGATGATGCCACTGGCGGTCGAAGACCGGGCAAAGACCGTCCAACTCCTTGCCAAGGCGAAGGAGGTCCTTGGTCGCTTCTACCAGAGCTCTTCCCGGCGCAGACCTTGAAGATGTGGATGCCGGCGAGGCTCTGGTACCGGCGCTGCGGCGCCAAGCGCAAGCGTATGGGCATCGGCGTCCGTCGGCTGGTAATGGCTATGGCGGAGCTGGACCTGCCCGGATCACTCGGATGCCTACGGCCGGATGGATCCGAGGTAGCCTTCGCCGCCGCCTGGCCAGAGACGATATGGGCCCAAGCTCATTGACTTGTTGTTCGAGTACGATCAAGGCGGCGGCGATGCCAAAGCAGGCCGGTTCGAGGCGACTCGGTCCTGCACCTTAGGCATAGTAGACGAGGGTAGTTTGTAGTCTTCTTTGTTGTAAATATCTTTTGTAGTACCATCCTTGTGCCACGAGTGGCCTTATATATTTTAATGAATTCCTCGAGTTGTGCTCTATCCTTGGCTGAATATCCGTGTGCCTTCTTTTTCTCTGCTATAGGTTCCTTCGGTGTCGACCAGTTGACACTTCATCCGAAAGGCCTGCGACCATCATTGGATGATTCCTCGCAGCTCGCTTTCCTTCGAGATCGCGCAGCTTGGAGAGGAATTGCTCGGGTTGCGTGGTCGCCGAGCTTTGGAAATCCAAGGCATCGTGGTGCAGCAGAGGAGTACTTGATGGCGGAGCTGGTCGCTGTCCGAGCAGCTGCAATGTAAGTTGATCCTTGTTTCGCCGTAGCTCTTCGAAAGTGAGCTCGCTAGACTTATTCTTGTTTTGTGCGATTGTCGCAGGCGCCAATCTTGCTCCGAGGGAAGAAAAGGAGCGTGTCGCTGTTCGGGTCAATTGCTTGACTCAACAGGACATGGAGGCCGGCGGCTTTTCTGGATGGACCGCGATCGTGCCATGGTTCTGGCGACGGTGCGGGATCGTGTTTATCAAGTTTGGGTCGCGGTGCTCGCCAGGTGCACATCATTGTCCTCGGTCGCACGTCATGTTTCCTTTTGATGCCGCGGCCGGCGACCCTTGCGTCTGGCATCGAAGTTTCGAGTGCCGCAATGTCAAGGAGCTGGTGCGGCAGCAGCTCTTGGGAGTGAAAGCTGCCTTGTCTCTTGTGGTGCACCACCGACGAGATTTGGTCATTGTCATCGGGCCACCTCTTCGACCCGGATGGTGGCGTAGTGGAACATGCGTCCGCATTACGCTGTAAGGCAAGATGTCAATAGATTGTGGATTTGTTTGAGCAGCGTGCTCAAAGTTATTCTTCGAATAGGTAGGACCTAAAATGAATGATAGATGTAAAATTTGTATATTTCGCCAAGCGATTTCGCCTTTGTTGTAAAAGTTTTCTTGTTTGTGAGCACGTAGTGCTCTGATTGAGTACGTGTCCTTTTCGTTTGCCTGACGTGGTCAGCTACTCAGGTGTACACGTTTGGTCCTCAGTCGATGAAATCGTGAGGTGGGGGGAGCCCCCGAGTGCGTTTGTAGCATGTAGTAAAGTTGCAGAAAAATAGTCAACCAAAGGTTGGGGGCGAGACACTTAGCTTTATTTATATCGTAATGGAGGAGGTACATGGTTCGGCTGTGTAGCCTTGGCTGAAAGCCTTATTGAAAGTAAAAGGGGTAGGTTGCTACGGGTAGAATCGTAAGAAAGTAGATGTTCCATGGGTTGGAGTATGCGACTCCGCACTTTGTGCTTGCGATAGGCGCCACCAGGATGACCGGTGATGAAATAGGGTCCTTCCCATGGTGACTCGAATTTATTCATCGCTTTGCTTGAGATGTAAGACGAGGTCTCTTCGACGAAGGACCTTGCAGCCGGCCGTGGTAGTTATGAGACTTTCGGTACACCGCTGATCTAGCTGCTGCTATATCCCGTGCTTCGTCGAGTGTGTCGACGGCATCTGCGAGTGCAGCCGTGGATTCGGCTTCGCTGTAAGCGACGACTCGTGGAGCCTGGTGGCGTACTTCGGCTGGTGGCACGGCCTCAGCTCCGTGCACCATGAAGAACGGTGTGTAGCCGGTGGAGTTGTTTGGCATAGTCCGTAAGCTTCACAGGACAGACGATAGCTCTTTCGTCCAGTTTCCAGCTTTGTGTTCGAGTGAGCTCATGAGGCGCTTCTTGATGCCGGCGCCGATTAGGCCGTTGGCCTTTTCCACTTGCCCGTTTGTTTGCGGGTGTGCCACTGAGGCATACGTAATGTTGATCCCGAGGCCTTCGCAGAATTCCTGGAATTCTTCGGATATGAAGTTAGATCCGTTGTCGGTGATGATGCTGTGTGGTACGCCGAACCTGTAGACAATGGATTCGAAGAATTTGACGGCGGTTTTGCCCTTCTGGTTGGTGACTGGCATGGCCTCGATCCACTTGGTGAATTTGTCGATCGCAACTGTGAGGAAGACATGTCCCCTTTCGAGGACTTTGGCGCTTTGCGATCATGTCGAGGCCCCATTGGGCAAAAGGCCGGCTATGGGTATGGGTCAAGTTCGGACCTAGGTGTGCGCGCGGTTTGTCGGCGAACCGTTGGCACCGTGCATCTTCGGACGATGTCCTTCGCCGCTCATGGCCGCCAATAGAATCTCGTAGAGCCTTGGCGACAAGGGAGCGACTGCGTGGCCGCAGATGCCCTCATGGATATCTTGGAGTATGGCCTTGCCGCCGATGGTGACGCACCGCTGTAGTACACCCGTAATGCTGCGTTTGTACAGCTCGCCGCTGATGATGGTGAAGGCTTTGACCGACGCAGATATGCGCCCGAGCATCCGCTGTCGCAATTCTCCGCTTATCGTGAACCGAAGGTATGGATGTCCAAGTTTCTTCCGCCATGACCTGCATCGGGTTGACCATGGCAACCGGTATCCAACTTTCGGTCCTTCATGACCTTCGGGTAGCATAGCCCCGAGTGTTACCTTCTGCTTCGGGTGATTCCTTGGGGAATTTCCGCTGATGGATGGCACGCAGATCTGTTCGAGGAACACACCGTGGTACCTTTGCACAAGTGGAGCCGATGTTGGCGCAGTCTATTGGCCTCTTCGTTGCTCTCTTCCAACGTGCCAAAGTTCGCAACCAAATCAAATTCTCCTTCGAAAGTTGTATAGCGATGCACGCGATCATGTTTTCGCGCAGCGTCACACTCATTCATCGTCTGCACGACAAGGTTGGAGTCACCAGATGACCAGCGTTCGCGCCGCATATTTTGCCATCTTCATGCCATGGATGAGGGCTTCAGATTCGCCTTGTTGTTGGAGGCTCTGAATTTCATCCAAGAACGTACTTCATCTTGTCACCTTGGGAGGTCAAGATGACTCCTCGCCTCCCGCTTCGCGCTTGGAGCCGTCAAATGCATTGTCCAGATCGACATGTCCGGGGTGTCGCAGTGCAGCTCCATCCAAGGTACCAGAAGTCCGAAGGACTTGAGATTTGATTGCGTGTCGCTCAGAGAGCGATGTCCAAGGGTGATAGTTCAATGCCCCACACACGCGCCCCGTGGCCTCTGGGTTATTCAGATGTCGTTCGGGGTGCCTCGCTGACGACCATCACCGATGCTCTTGGAAGTAGTGGCTCACCGAGCCGCTCATGAACACGCCTGTAGGATAACTCGTAGCGGTACCGCTGTTTTGTTGGAGTGAGTACCTCACCGAGGTAGTAAATTGACGCCGGACCCCGTGGGTCTTGCCTTCTTCGGGTCGTTCGACCATGAGTACGGTCGACCACGGTGTGTGTCGCATATGTACAGCAGCAGGGGCTCGCGCTCCTTTGGCGTGACCAAAACGGGCGAGGTGGAGAGGAGCCGCTTGAGGCTTTCGAATGCGTCGTTGGCTTCTGGTGTCCACTCAAACTTGTCTGCTTTGCGCAGCAGCTGGTAGAATGGTAGGGCCTTCTCGCCCATGCGGCTGATGAACCTGCGTAGTGCCGCTACTCTCCCTGCGAGCTGCTGAACGCCCTTGAGGTTTTTCGGCTTCTCCATTATCATGATGGCTTTGATTTTCTTCGGGTTCGCCTCGATCCCTCGTTGAGAGATGAAGTGCCCGAGCAGCTGACCCGAGGGGAAGCCAAAGGCGCACTTTTCTGGATTGAGCTTGATCCTGTAGCGATCAAGGTTGTCGAACGTCTCGCGGAGATCGTCGATAAGTGTCCTTGCCTCCTTGGTTTTTATTATTATGTCGTCGACATAGACTTGGACGTTGCGACCGATCTGGTCCTTGAGGCAGGCCTGCATGCATCGCTGGTACGTGGCACCTGCGTTCTTTAGCTCGAAGGGCATTGTGTTGTAGCAGAATACTCCAAACGGTGTGATGAAAGCCGTTTTCTCTTGATCTTCGACCTTGAGTCGAATCTGGTTATAGCCTGAGTAGGCGTCGAGGAAGGAGAGTTTCTCACAACCTGCGGTCGAATCGATGATCTGGTCGATCCGAGGAAGAGGGAAGTGGTCCTTTGGGCAGTGCTTATTTAGTGACGTGAAGTCCACACACATCCGCAGGATGTCCGTGTCCTTCTTCGGGACCATCACCCTGTTTGCCAGCCACTCGCTTTCCTTTATTTCCCGGATGAAGTCTGCTGCGAGTATTCTGTTGATTTCCTTGCCGATAGCTTCGGCTCGTGGCTCCGACAGTCTTCGGATGGACTGCTTGACTGGCTTGGTGTCTGGAAAGACATTGAGTGCATGCTCGGCGAATTCCCTGGGAACTTCTGGCATGTCCGCAGGACACCAGGCGAAGATTTCCCAGCGCTCACGGAGGAATTCGACGAGCGCGCCTTCCTATGCGGTGCTGAGGTCATTGGCGATGAGGGCCGTCTTGGAGGCATCCGTCGGATGGACCTGTACTTTCTTGGTGTTGACGGTGGAGTCGAAGGACATGTCGGGTGCGTTCTGCCTTGTGACTGGGGGTAGCCCATTGTCCGTCACCTCTCGGAGCCTTACAAGTTCGTCTTGCATGCCGAAAGACTGGGAGATTTTGTTGAAATCCCTGTCGCATTGGTCCGATCGGGTGAAGCTCCCGTGGACTGTGATGACGCCCCTTGGTCCTGGCATCTTGAGTAGTAGGTATGCGAGTGGGACGCCAGAATCTTAATGCTACACGCCCCAGGATGGCGTGGTATTGCGACGGCCAGTCCACCACTTCGAATTCTAGGCGCTCCTGCCGAAAGTTGTCCGGCTTCCCGAAGATGACGTCGAGCCCTATTTTGCCCAGGGGAAGATGCCCTTCCCTGGTACAATGCCGTGGAACATTGTGTCTGATTGTTCCAGGCTGCATTGCGGTATTCGCATAGCTGTTAGAGTGCTTGCGAACATTAGTTTGATGCCGCTGCCGCCATCCATGAAGACGTGACTCATCTCGAAGCCTCCGATCTGCGCCTCCAGCACCAGGGCAGCATGACCTGGGCGAGGGATCTGGCAAGGGTGATCCGCGCGAGTGAATGTGATGCAGGACTCCGATCCGCTGAGGTACTCAGGGATTGCAGGCGGAGTTTCCACGACCAAGTTGATTTGTCGGGTGATTTTCTTCTCCACCCTGTTTGTGGGGCGTCCCTTCTGGATCATATTTAGTGCTCCTTTTGGTGGGGGGTATGGGACCCCGGCGTTGTTTTGCACTGGTGCAACTGGTTGATTTGGGCCTCCAATAGGCGGCGGTGGAGGAGCTCCGTGTGCTATTTCACCTGGTGCAGGTGTGTTTCCGAACGCAGGAATTGGAGCTTGTTGCCTCATCTGCACCATGCCTTCGCTGAGTTTCTGGAACTCGCTGCAGTCCTTGAGCATGTGGCTGGCTTTCTTTTTGCCATCCTGTTTATCGATGTAGAAGTGGATGGTGCATGGACCCGAAAGTTTGTCGAATGCTGAGGGTCCGTTGTCGCGTCGCGCGCTACAATCACCGCTGGTCGTCCGCTGTCACGAAGTTTCGCCGCGATATCCTCCACTGCGCCGTTATCATTACGGCGTCGGCGTAGCCAGCCGCGACCATGTCGGGTCCGTCATGTCCTCGTGAGACGCCGATCTCCTCTTGTCTGCGGCGTCTTCGCCGTAGTCGCCCTCTTCATCCGATTGCGCTGCTGGATGCAATCTTCGCCGCCCAACCGCATGGCGATTTCCATGAGGTGGTCGAGTGTCTTGGGCTTTACACGCCCAAGTTCCTCCTGAAGTTCAGGGCGCTTGACGCCCCAAGGCGTCAATGGCCCGCTCTTCGGAGATGTGTGCTGCGGAGTTCTTGGTTGTGGACCAGCGTAGTATATACGAGCGAATAGATTCACCCGTTCTCTGAGTGCAGGCTCGCAACTCTTCGATTGAGGCAGGCCTCTTGCTAGTGCCCTTGAAATTTTGGATGAAGATGTAAGCGAGCTCCTCCCAGCTTCGGATGGATCCTGATGATAGGCTGCTAAGCCAGACCCGCGCCGCGCCTGTCAGCTGCAGCTGAAGGCATTGCATGGCGGTTTCTTTGTTGCCTCCGTGAAGCTTGACGGATGACAGATGGTCACTGAGCCAGGACTTTGGATCTTGTGTGCCGTTGAACTTCGGAGTATCCGAAGGAAGCTTGAAGTTGTGTGGCATCTGTGTTCGCCGAACGGATCTGCTGAAGCATCGAGCTCCGCAGAGTTCTCCTTCGTCTTCATCCATCTCAGATTCGGACGAGCATGCGCATTTAGCGCGTGCTTTGTTGATCTTGCGCTGTGTAAGCTTGTCTCTGGCGTCATAGTCGCATTTATGGCGGTGCGAGCTCTTCTTCCTTGGAGGAAGATCGTGCTCCTCTTCCTCTTCGGATGAGGGCGTGGGACTCCGGCGCGCCTGGCCGGAGCTTTCTTCTTTGGCTCCGCAGAGCCTTCGTGAGCGCAGCCGATTAGTCCTAGTCCGTGAGTGCGGACCTATGCATGGCCCTTTTCGGGTCCCTCCGGAGGTGGGTGAGCCGCGAGATACGCAGGGCTGCCATGATCGCAGCTTGTGGCCTTCGATGATGTTGCCGTCGGCATCCATATCCATGAACGATGTGGAGAGTTCGGTCACATCACGCCCGCCTTGGGATCCATGTTTTCCACCCGTGAGCGGTGCTTGTTTCGGTCGCTTGCAGAGCCGGTGCGATGGCGGAGAGCGCAACTCGTCGCTGACCGGACTCGGAGGTCGCTTGCTTGCGCTTGTCGAGCGCCTCCCATCTTGACTTTCTTGTGCTCCTCGATGAGGAGGTAGTGGTATGCCATCGCAGGTCACGTGAGGCGCTCTGCGAAGACGATGTCGCCGCGACGACACGGGCGAGCCCGACCCATCCTTCTTGCTGTTGGATGACGTGGCCGTTGCTTTCCCTGTTGCGGGGGACGGCTTCTTCCGTTCGCCGCCATTTCGATTGGGCAGCGGGTTAGGCGCTCGCCGGTTTGATGATCGCGACGCACGTATAGTGCTTGCAGATTGGTCGGCCGCAGCTTTCGGATCCGGAACCGTAGGTCCCTTCATCCGAAGGTGGATCGCAGATCGGAGTTGCAGCCGCTGTAGAACTCATCTGTTGATGGTGACGGCGTAGCACGGGTGTGGAGCCCACGGCGGGCCTGATTGACGGCACGGGCACCCGCCAGGATGCGGAGGGTGCCGCTTGTCCCACCCGAAGCGAAGCCCGAACAAAATTTCGAGTCCGCCGCCACGGGCTCGAAATCCTTCATGGTGGCCGCGAGTGGGGCGTGAAGTCGAAAGCGCCAAGAGGAGGTGATTCTCCGTCGCCATGAGTTGTAGATCGATCGGGTCGGAACCGTCACGACCGACAATCAGCAGCCCCAATCCCCACAGTCGGCCAAGTGACGAGGTTTAATCTCGCCAATGCCCATTGTTATGGACTTGGGTTTTGGAGAAGATGGGGATGCCGGAGATCGTGGCACGGTTAATGACAAGCAAACTGGGACACGAGATTTACCTGTGTTCGGCCCCCGGAGGGAAAACCCTACTCCGCTTGTTCCGCTCTTGATTACGGGAACCAAGGTTACAGGTGCGCAGATTCGATCCGCGGATGCGTGTGCGAAAGTATGAGTCGAGAAATCTAGGACGTGCCCTCCTGGCCTTTATATAGACTTAGGCAGGTCCCGGGCATAGTCCTAGTCGGTTACAAGTTCTAGGGTTTTACCCCTTTGAATTTCCTATCTCCGCTAGTCTTGTTCTCCAAGGATCCGAAGGCGTCATGGGCCTTGGCCACCCGAAAATCTTCAGGGGCCAGTGCATATCTACTGTGGGCCTTGCTTGGGCTAGACCAGGTATGCTGAAGTCACGTACCCGTAGGGTATAACCATGTCAACACTCCTATTTATCAAAAGTACTGCGATACACCCCCTATACTTGTGGGTCATCAGATGGCGTAGTTGTGGTTGGTGTAGGAGCGGGCATTGTCCAATTCCTTTTGCCTGTCATACATCATGAAGCTGAGATGGTCCACTTGATGCTTCAGCTCTGGGTGACTTGGTACTTCCAATGGATATCCCCTAGCATCACGCCTCGGGTAATACTCAAAGTGCGTGCCCTTGATCTGATCGATGCTTTGCCCACACAGACGGGCAAGAGCTTCCTGCATGACCCTGGCGAATCCGTCTAGCCAGTTGTTCTCTCTTAAGGTGAAATGGATTTCTTCTGAGGTGGACGCTTCCATATTTCCTCTGAGACTTGCAACTATCAGCCATTGCAATTCTTCTCCTTGCTAATCACTGAGCTATGCTCCGAAGAATTCGGGGTGCGGGTGCTCAAGAAGTTCCGAGAGTTGGTCCAAATCACGCTCAAAGATGAGCTCTCCTCCATTTCCCAACTGTTAGAACTTGCTATACTTCACATCCATCTATAAGAATATAGGACGAGTAAGTTAGTAGAGTGATCAAGTGTGTCAAATTTTATGTAAGTTTGCAAGAATTTTTTAGGAACATGAATTTTCTTGAAAGACTCTAAGTGATAAGAATAAGAATAGGTTTTCATAAATACTCACTTCTTTTGTTTTGAAACTAAGTTTTTGATTCAAGCGTCCATTCTAACTATGGTCTCCTATGGTTAGGATGGCTCTGATACCAACTTGTCAACAACCGGATTTTTAATCCCAGATGCCTGTTATGCCATACATCACAATCCCAGGATTACCATTTTTGCGAGACATAACATATTGGATATCACAGTAAATTATCCATTACAAACCATAATATAGGTCTCACAAATAAAGGATCTCATGATCCCGTCTTAATAGAATCAACGCAGCGAAATAATATAATAACGGTAGCATGGGCGAAGCTCCATCTTCAGGGTCACAGGTAATGTTGATGATGGGAGATGATCCTAGTTGTCGTAGACTTCTTTTTGTCCATCATCCTGGTAGTCCTCCTCATAGTCTGGCCATGGGAATAGCCAGGGACAAAGCCATGAGTACTCTTTTAAGTAGTCACAAACTATCACTAACAGGTAAAGAGGTTTCAAGTAGGAATCCTAAGCTCTAGGTTGTTTTTTTAAAAGCCAGATTTATCTCTAACTAAGTTTACAAGTAAAGAAAACTAGTTTAATGTCTTATAACACCTAAGTGGGAACTTAGTTTTCATATCACAACCCTGTTCTGGTCAAGTCAAAGTCATGATTCACTTCACAAGTCATTTTGAAAACATCTGACGACGGAACAGTATGTCCACTCCAACTGTCCATAACCGCGGACGCGGCTATTCGAATAGTTTAACACTTTGTAGAGGTGGTACACTTTCACCACAATATACGATACATTCGTCAAGAACAATCCTGAATCACCATACTCAGTATGAGGATAATCAATCCTAACCTTTCAATTACACACCCTAGTATAGGCACCTCTCCTATGAGTTTGGCCTCCCAACCATGACCATTTGTCATCTTGAGAACTGCATAGGTGGACAATCATCACGAGGTAGCCTCAGCTCAAACCTAGGCCGCAAGGTAACCCATACTAAGATACATAAATTTCTAGTCAAGCCCTACCCAATTTCGGGTATTGTGGTTGTACGGTAAAATTGGAATGGTATCGCATCCGAACACAACCATCAATTTTATAAAGGGCTAAGGCTCATGCCCCAACCTTTTTACCATTTAATCATCTTGTGTTCACAACACATGTCAAAACATTTCATTAGAATGAATCATCATTCCAAGGTTTTCATAACCATTTTCACCAAGTATTTCCATCTAAAGTGATCAAGTTTTATGCTTAGCACTAGCCACTAAGGTTGGGGGCAAACACTAATGAGGGGTGATAATCAAGTGTGACTTATCTACATCTAATATCATGCCTCAGGATGACATCTAATTCTATCTAACTTAGGACAAGTTTTATGCTCTTTATGCTACCTATAATAACCTTCCAAAATTTCACACGTCACTAAGTAAACATAAACAAAGAGCTTTGGTAAAGAAATAAAAGAATAAAGCTTTGCAAGTAAAACTGGGATTTGGTATAATCAAAATGGTAGAACCAAGTATGCTTAATGCATCTTGCATAGGTTAACTAGTGGGTTTAGGCTTGCAAGTAAGACTTACATGGTTTATCTTAGCTTGCTAAGATAGTAGCTTGCATAGTCAACTTGTAGTGTTAGGCTTGCATGGTTAACAAACTTGCAAGTGGTAGCTTGCCTTGAGTAGTGCAGTGGTTAAAGTTCTCCGCTGCTTCTTCCTCGTAGTAGTCTCCTTCCTCTTTGTATCCTTGGTCAGAACTAGCGTCTATAAATAAATATGAAGTACACAATCACCAAACAATACTTAACTACTTATATTTAGAACGCAAAGGTTCACACTAGATGATCTAGCATCATCACAATCATTACAAGCATTAAGGCAATAGTTTTATTTATTTTATTTTATAAAAGTAATTTCTACTCATTGAAAAACTACTTAAGATTTAATATTCTCTAATTAAAATATGGGATCATGTTGACACATGTCATAACCACATATTTCAATACTTGGGAATGTGATTTAAAGTGGTGTCACAATTTAATAAGGTTTAACCTGTTTATTTTAATTAATTAAAGTGACTAGAAATGCCTATGGGGCATTCTTTTATTAATTGTCCATTATTACTGGAAGTAAACCTATATATTTTTATATATTCAGAAAGGTCTTGCCAAATGTGAATTTTGTGAGTTGGAATCAACTCAAAAGCATTTATGGTTGAATTTTGAAAAATGTTTGAATGCAGAAAAGTCTCTGCCTTATTGTTTTTACTATAGGTGATCTATAATTCTAAATGGTTTTAGTACAACGGGCTTGTATTAAGAATTTCCATATCTTTCTAATAAAATTAGTTTCATGCAATTTGGTTCAGTGAAACTCTCTGAATTGAATTTTGAATCTACTGCCAGAACTAGGTTTGAAACTAAATAGATAAATCTAAATTCAAACTTCTGGGTTGCGCAGGAGAGCTAGTTGGGATGGCCCACTACGCACAACGCGTGCGGGATGGTTAAGTGGGTGTCCCCACGCATCAGTGGGACAGGGGGTGCGAAGGGGTACGAGCTAACTACGACCGTTGGATTAGATCAAGGATCAACGGCTCACGGCCATCATCCTCGTCGAACAGAACACGACGGGCTCGAACACCCTCAGAATCGGACCTATGCAAGTTTAGCAAAATTCGCCAAACCCGCATAGAAACGATTCAAAGGTGCCCACCAGGCACTTTCGTGCGGGTGGAAAACGAAGTAATAACATTACACAGGTCTCCTCGATGGGACCCATGTAACAGATATATATATAACAACTGTGGAGTCAAGGATACAGATATAATATTTAACAGCGACGCTCGGCGGGTCGGAGAGGTTCAGAGGTCGCGCGGGCGCGGCGATGACGGGCTCGCCGGGGGCTCTGGCAGCAGGGGCGGCCCGAGGAGGTCGCCGACGACGGCTTGAGCGGAGCGCGGAGGTCGAGGGAGGACGGCGGCGAGGGCGACCGGGCGGCGGGCGACGGCGAGGTCCGCGACGGCGAGCCGGTGTGTCGCAGGGATCTGCGCGACGCAGAGGCGAGATGAGCGCTGTGCCACCAAGCGGGTGCTCGCGCGGCGACGGCAGCGACAGCGGAGGCGGAAGCGCCATTGGCGAGTTTGCTGGGCGGCGGATGACGGCGATGGCGAGGCGCAGGCGGCGACGGCGAGGAGGAGGCGGTGAGGTGGCTCGGGCGGGCGAGCGGGCGGGAGGATGGTGGTGGTCGGTGGCGGGGCAGGTCCGAGGGAAGGAGGAGCAGCGGGGTGGGGCTGGGCGGAGAGGAAGCCAAGGGTGGCTGGAGCGGGAGGGCCTGGCACGGGCGGAGGCGCCACAAGCGGCGGGGGTGGGGCGGGGTAGAGGAGCGGGAACAAGGCGGGCGGAGAGGGCCCGCGAGGGGCGCGGCTAGGGGAGGCGGCCAAGGCTGCCTGAGCGGGAGAGGCGGGCCTGGGGGAGAGGTGGTGCTCAGGGGAGAGAGAGGAGCAGAGGAGGAAGAAGGTTAGGAGGGAGGACGAGCGCGGGTTGCGTGCGTGTGCGTGGGGTGCGTGTGTGTGGGGCCCAGGGTGGGACCGGGGCAGGGGGGGAATCGGCTCAAGGTTGGGTGGACCTGGTCAGGGGCGGGCGTGAGGGAAAGTGGGCTCAAGTGGAATGGTTGATGGTGAGGGCTAGGCCACATGGCAAAAGGGGATAGGTAGAGGGAGTTAGCAGGGTGACGTGGCGGGCTCTGAATGGTGGGAGTGAGGTGGAGAGGGGTTGGGGTAGATAGCTGGGTAACTCTAGGATTTAGGAGCGGGACAGGTTGGGCCGTTTTTTTTTTAATTTCTGGGGCGGTTGTCAATCGCCCGCTCGACCGCTTCCGCTAAAAATAATTATAATTTTATTTATTACAAACAAGGCTTTGCAAACCGATTTCGCAAAACAAAATATTCGGGACCCGGTTCGTGTTTGAAAAGATGGGCGTTTAGAAAACAAAACGGCTTATAACATGGTTTTATGCAAACAACACATGATGATGACGATGCAATGCACAAATTAACGCGATTTTCTAGTAGTGGAATTGGGATGCCACACCGACACCACTAACAAGGGATCTCGCCTCGAGATCCGCCTCATGGTACCGGAAGGAAGGTCGGCGATCTGCATCTTCTCGCCTTGTAGATCCTCGCGACAACACTAACAAGAGATCGCTTTTCGTGATCGCGAGAGAGCACTGGGACAAAAGGTCGAAGGTAGAGGTATCAACAAATAAAGCCACCTCTATCTCCGCTGGAAAAGGGAACGATGCATTCTCATCCACTTCAATGTACGCGAGCAAATAGAGTGAGTAGTCGCATGGGGCCAATCCATCACGCACCCAAACTATTACTCCGCACAATCGAGAAGAGAGTGCAACCATTCTCGGAACAGATCAAGATCTCGACAAGCGAGGTTCGAACAAAAGAATGATGCGACTCGATCGGATCTGGCGAGATGATGTCGTCGCGTCAGAGAACTCCGGAAGGAACACACAAGGAACAAAGGATGGTACCACAGACGAAGGATTCCTCGGATAGCATGAAGACCATATGTAGCATCACCGTTATCAGAGGGGGAAGCGAAACCCTGAAGGTATGACGGAAAACCCAACCACGAGAATTCCTGGACTCGAAGAAAGAGACGAGAGCGGATTCAAAACACGTAGAGGTAAGAGGAGAACATCATAGGGGTAAGGAATAAAATCAGACCTAACCAGAACTATCCAACCGGTTTTGCAAAATAGTTTTGACACTCTACTTCGGCCGTTAGCTAGGTTATCCTACAGGCTGGACTTGTGGGGTATCGCAACTGCTGGGCTCGATACCACTCAGAACACCCTCGACGGACCTATGCAAGTTTAGCAAAATTCGCCAAACCCGCATAGAAACGATTCAAAGGTGCCCAGTGCACTTTCGTATGGTGGAAAACGGTAATAACATTACACAACACCCTCGATGGGACCCATGTAATGTATATATATATTTAACAAATACTCGTGAGTCAAGGATACAGATATAATATACAAGATCCAAATCACCTTGAAAACGGTAGAGCGTCCGACTACGGATAAGAAGCAAATGGGGCTAAGAGCCCCAAGAATAACCACGCCCATAACCCCGCCTGTGCTGCCGGAAGGGTAACCTCGCTAACGACGCCGACCTCAAAACCTGCTTAAACAAAAGGGATGCCGACAAAGGAAAAGGAAAAGAGGAGCCAAGATCGAGGCCAAGACACATGAGGCTAGAATTCGGCGGTCTCGCCACATAGGTATGGTGGATCGAGCGGCGCAGCGCAAAGATGCACTAAACGACCTATAGAGACTCGATACAACCGGCGGTTATCGAGAGAGGGAAGAATGACCTATCCGGATCCAACTGAAGCTAACACCAAACAAACCCATCCTGATGTTTCCTCGAGACCAATCGAGAAGTCAACCGAGGAACTCACGCTGGCGCTTTACTTATTCGGTTATTGTTGCAGCAATTACTAGTCAGGTTTAGATAATCATCCTGATAAAGTAAGAAGTGGGCACTTTTAGTTAACCATTCCATAATAGTTGCCACACTTACTAGTCAGATACAATTAGCATGAGATAACCCAAAACCCAGCAGTTGTTGGTACTTTTATTTAGCCATTCCGTTGTAGTTGCAATATTTACTAGTCAGGTACAATTGTCGCAGTTTACAAAGCAAACAAGCAATTGTGGGCAGTTTTAGTTAGCCATTCCATTATAGTGAAGCTGATTACTAGTCATTATAAAATCAAATTTATAGCACTACTTTAGTTATGCTTGTCTATGATCGATATCATGCTCTAAGTCGCCCATAACCGCGACACGGCTTTCGTAAAGTTTTAACCCGGCCGGGTGCAAATAGCAACACACACTCGATCAACCTCGAAAACCAAATCAAAACCCAACGAGGCCTTCACGACAAAGCAATCACAGGATTCAGAAATATTTTCAGGGGCCACCTTAAAGTAGACCCGCAACGGCCGGACGGCTCCGGGACTCAAGGTTGTGGGGACGGCCGTGAACGATCGGGAACCCAAACTGGGCTTGTCGACACCGCTGAATCGTGCCACGATCCTAAATACAGTGTGCTCCTCGCACAATCAGAATAATACAAAGAAGCATGGCATAAGTACAGGATAGTAAATAAAACCTCAAACTAGTTTGTGGCCCCAAGAAATAAGAATGAATCAAGCTCGCTCTGGGGTCCCATAATCCTCCGGATGTGGATAGCGCGATAAATCAAGGAACATGTATCAAGTACTGGGTCCTACGGACACAAGTGCGGTCGGAAACCAAATATTATCTATCACCCACCGATGCCTCGCATTTACTTCAATTTTAGTTGTTAAACAGAATTAAAGTGAACGATAAGTAAAGCCATGATCATCTCCAACATCAAACAAAGTGCAATACATCAAGAATCGTGGCATATGACGACACACATCAAGACTTGAGCAAGCAACTACGACGCAAGTCCAACTATCTACCAAACAACAGGTAATAGGGTGTGGCCAAGGCAATATAGGGCTGCACGGTATATCATGTACGGACACTAAAGCATCGCAACACGTATAGCAATAGATCAACAGGAGGGAATAAAGACTATAAAAGTAAGATAGGTAGAAAGGGGAGATGCTCGCCGAAAACATTGCCAAGGGTTCAACCAAGATCGGGCGAAGCTCACATCAACTCAACGGCCTTATCCGCAAGAAGCAAAACACTAGAAGAAACACCGGATGCACTATTTAATACAACGGCAGATCGGCATGATGCATGTATGATGGATGACATGGCAAAGGTGCGATGCGATTAGGTCAAGATTAAGCGGAACCGGGGTCCCGACAATTAATTAATAGGTTCATGTTGTTTAGATCCCCCGCAATTTAAATGTTGTTTAACAAGGCAGAAAGTATCACCGGTTCGCTACACAAGTTTAAATGAGGCCTATATGAGACTAGATTTGCCCGCATATGGGCCCCATATTTAATTATTAGGTGAATCGGCATAAGGCCCCCAAACCACAGATATGCATGCAAGGATGGCAATTCAATATGCAACAAGTTGCTATTATGTTATAAAATAGGGTTCGGAAAAGGGTCACACATTAGGGTTCTCGACGATCTTGGGGTTTCCGGGGTTCGGGGTCGGTCTCAGGGTTCGACGGAGTTCGGGGTCGGGGTCCAGGGTTCGACGGCCTCGGCGGGAGCGTTCTCGGTTGACTAGGGTAGATCTTGGCGTAACGTTCTCGACCATCGGGGTAGGTCTTGGCGTTCCGGGAAGCCGGACTTGGTTCGGTGTCGGGCGATCGGATCCTCCGGTCGGTGTCGCTTGTCGGCCCGCGATCGGTCGGCCTTGGCGTTCGGGGCGGCGTACTTGTCGCCACGGGGTTCGGTCTTCGGGTCCGGATCTTGGCGGTGTACCATGTGGCCGATCTTGTTGTCGATTGTCCGCGATGGAGATCTTGTCGTCGAGGTTGCGGTTTCCACATAGCATCAAAAATGGTCGCGCTTAGCCTCCGCAATCGGAAGCATCGCCTTTATCTCAGCCTCTCGATCATATGGTACTTGGACTTCCCTAGCATCTTCCAACACAAACACAGGGGCACACACGCGGAAGCGCCCGAGACGGGCTCGACGGATGCGCCAGCGAGGCGGAGATGGCGGCTGGAGGCGGCGAGGCCGGGTCCCGCCGGGGCGACGCCGGCTGGAGAGGTTCGGAGGTCGCGCGGGCGCGCGATGACGGGCCGCTGGGCTCGCAGCAGGGCGGCTCGAGGAGGTCGCCGCGACGGGCTTGAGCGGAGCCACGGAGGTCGGCGGAGGACGGCGGCAGGGCGAGCCGCGGCGGGCGACGGCGAGGTCCGCGACGGCGAAGCCGGGCGCGCAGGGGATCTGCGCGCGCAGAGGCGAGATGAGGGCGCGGTGCCGGGGCGGGTGCTCCGCGACGGCAGCGCAAGCGCAGCGGAAGCGCCATTGCGGAGTTTGCTGGCGCTGGGCGGCGGATGACCGCGATGGCGAGCGAGGCGGCGACGGCGAGGGAGGAGGCGTGAGGTGGCTTGACGTGGTGGCCGGGCGCGCGCCAAGGGCGGGAGGATGGTGGTGGTCGGCGCGGGGCAGGTCTGAGGGAAGGAGGAGCACAGGGGTGGGCCACAAGGAGAGGAAGCCGGGCGGGTGGCTGAGCGGGAGGGCCTGGCACGGCGGAGGCCGCGATGCGCGGGGTGGGGAGCGGGGTAGAGGAGCGGAGCGCGGGGGCGGAGAGGCCGCGAGGGCGCCGAGCTAGGGGAGGCGGCCGGCGGGCTCGCCTGAGTGGGGAGAGGCGGGCCTGGGGGAGAGGTGGTGCTCAGGGGAGAGAGAGGAGCAGAGGAGGAAGAAGGTTAGGAGGGAGGACGAGCGCAGGTTGCGTCTTGGTGCATGTGGGGCCAGGTGGTGGGACCGCGGGGAATCGGCTGGCGGTTGGCAGTGGACCTGGTCGGGGGCGTGAGGGAGGGTGGGCCCAAGGGTGGAATGGTTGACTGGTGGGAGGGCTAGGCCACATGGCAAAAGGGGATAGGTAGAGGGAGTTAGCAGGGTGACGTGGCGGGCTCTGAATGGTGGGAGTGAGGTGGAGAGGGGTTGGGGTAGATAGCTGGGTAACTCTAGGATTTAGGAGCGGGACAGGTTGGGCCGTTTTTTTTTTAATTTCTGGGGCGGTCGTTCGGGTCAATCGGCCCGTTCGACTGCCCCGCTAAAAATAATTATAATTTTATTTATTACAAACAAGGCTTTTGCAAACCGATTTCGGGCAAAACAAAATATTCCGGGGACCCGGTCTTCGGTGTTTGAAAAAGATGGGGCGTTTTAGAAAAACAAAACGGGCTTGCGAACATGGTTTTATGCAAACAACACATGATGATGACGATGCAATGCACAAATTCAACGCGATTTTCTAGTAGTGGAATTGCGGGATGCCACACATATCCCCAACAGTAGCCCCCGGAGAACTCTGAGATCTTGCGCCGTCTTGCCTCTTCCCGTGGAATGCTCCGTCTATATGGATGTCGGCAAATCGTCAAGCAACATCTTGTAGTCCTCCCAAAGAACCCTGCAAAGATTTTCCCCGTCTTCTATGAGTAAGTCGGAGAAATGCTGAATCTTCCATCGTACACTCCCGTTGTCGGATTAAATCCGTCTATGCCGGAATCTTCGATGGGACGGCTCATCTACCATGTCAGTTAAGGCGACGTAGGCTATAGGTCAGCGACACCTCGTAACTCACACATGCAGATAGCATAATCATATCCGCTTTTCCCGCGCGAGCGATACGAACCGCTACGGACGGTTGAGACGTATAAATTATCAAGACGTTTCACGAACACGCCTCACGCGACAACCGTCCGATTAGGTGCACGAATCTTGACACAGAGTAAGATAAATAGCGACCGTGGGACACTTGCCACTTTTTCACCCCATTCTCCCGTGTCATCCTCTTCTTCCTCCAGCCGCGCGCCTCCTCGAGCTCTCCGCGAAAACCTCGAGAAACCCTAGCCTCTTGCCTGCTCCAGTCGTGTCCTCTCCCTCCTCCATGGCTAGCAGCAACTCATCCCCATCAATGGCGGCGCCAAGCCGCCGCGGCCGCCGAGTTCGCCGTCGTGCCCCTGAGGTCCTGGTCATCCCCATCGCCGGTGATATAAACCATCAGAACACCTCGACCGCCCTATGCAAGTTTCAGCTTCCCGCCAAACCCGCATAGAAACGATTCAAAGGTGCCCACCAGCACTTGTGCGGGTGGAAATCAAGTAATAACATTACACAACAGTCCTCGATGGGACCTGAACGTATATATATATACAACACGACTCCATGAGTCAAGAATACAGATATACAAAACAAAGATCCAAATCACCTTGAAAACGATACATTCCAGCACGGACAAGATGCAAATGGGGCTAAGAGCCTCAAGAATAACCAATGGCGCCCATAACCCCGCCTGTGCCAAGCGGAAGGGTAACCCCGCTAACGACGCCGTTTCAAAACCTGCTTAGACAAAAAGGTGCCGACAAAGGGCAAAGGAAAAAGAGGAGCTCAAGACGAGGCCAAGACACGCCGAGGCTAGAATTCGCGGTCCTCGCCACATAGGTATGGTGGATCAAGCGGCAGCAAAGATGCATTAAACAACCTATAGAGACTCGATACAACCGCTTGCGATCGAGAGGGGTGAGAAAGACCTATTCGAACCAACCCGATACTACCACCAAACTAACCCATCCTCGTATTTCCTCGAGACCAAACGAGGAAGTCAACCGAGGAACTCACCGCTGGCGCTTTATTTATACGCTATCGCTGTAGCAATTACTAGTCGTGTATAGGTAATCATCCCGATATAATAAGCAAGGCAATTTTAGTTAACCATTCCGCTGTAGGCGACACTTACTAGTCAAATACAATTAGCATGAGATATCCCAAAACCCAAAGAGCTTGTTGGTACTTTTATTTAGCCATTCCGTTATAGTTGTAATACTTACTAGTCGATACAATGGTCGCAAAACGACAACCCAAACAAGCAATTGTTGGCAGTTTTATTTAGCCATTCCATTATAGTGAAGTGATTACTAGTCATTATAAAGTCAAATTTATAGCACTACTTTAGTTATAGTTGTCTATGATCGAGATACTGTGCTCCAAGTCGTCCATAACCGCGGACACGGCTTTCAGAAAGTTTTACCCTGCAGGGGTGCACAAATAGCAACACACACTCGATCAACCTCGGAAAAACCAAATCAAAACCCAACGAGGCCTTCACGACAAAGCAATCACAGGATTCAGAAATATTTCAGGGGGCCACCCCATTAAGTATACCCGCAACGAAGTTAGCTGACTTCGAGACGGACTCAAGGTTTGTGGGGCCGGCTGTAAACGACTGGGAACCCAAAACTGGGCTTTTCTATACCGCGAAAACGGGTCACAATCCTAACACAGTGCTCCTCGCACAATCGTAAATAAAGCAAGAAGCATGGCATAAGTACAGATAGTAAATAAAACCTCAAACTAGTTTGTGGCCCCAAGAAATAAGAATGAATCAAGCTCGCTCGTGGGTCCCATAATCCTCCCTGATGTGGATAGCGCGAATATTCAAGGAACAGGTATCAAGTACTCGGGGTCCTACGGGACACAAGTGGACGGTTAACAGCCAAATAACATCTATTGCCCACATGTGCCTCTGCTTACCTACTTCAATTTTAGTTGTTAAACAGTAATTAAAGTATTGATAATTAAAGCCATGATCATCTCCAACAATAAACATGCGGCAATACTCCTACAACTGTGGTACTTGGCGACACGCAACAGCACTTGAGCAAGCGACTACGACGCGTAGGTCCAACTACCTACCAAACAACAGGTAATAGGATGTGTCCAAGGCAATATAAGGCTGCAAGGAATATCACGGGTACGAAAACTAGAGCATCGCAACACAGATAGCAATAGATCAACAGGAGGGAATAAATACTATAAAAGTAAGATAGGTAGAAAGGGGGAGATGCTCGCCTGAAAACATTGCCGAGGGTTCAACCGAAGATCGGGTCGATACTCGCATCAACTCAACGGCCTTATCCGCGAAGAAGCAAAACACTAGAATAAACACCGGATGCACTATTTAATACTACAGCAAAAGATCGGGCATGATGCATGTATGATGTATGACATGGCAAAGGTGCGATGCAATTAGGCAATATTAAGCGGAACCGGGGTCCCGACAATTAAATATATGATTCAAGTTGTTTAGATACCCCACAATTTAAATGTTGTCTTATCAAGGCAAAATATATCACCGGTTCGCTACACAAATTTAAATGAGGCCAATATAAGACTAGATTGCCCGCATATGGACCCCATATTTAATTATGAAGTGAATCGGCATAAGGCCCCCAAACCACACAAATATGCATGCGAGATGAATGATTTAATGCAACAAGTTATATTACATTTATAAAAATAGGGCTCGAGAAAAGGGGCACACATTAGGGTTCGGCGATCTTGGGGTTCCGGGGTTCGGGTTCGGTCTCAGGGTTCAGGGTTCGACGGGATCGGCGAGGTTCGATGGGATCGGTCTCGGTCAACGGAAGTTGATCTTGTCGCATCCGAGAAGAAGAGCTTGGTTCGGCGTCAGGGGCGCATCGTACTCGCCCTGGTCGATGTCGTTCTTGTCATCGTGAAGACCTTGTCGGGTCCGCCGGTCGGGTCGGACTTGGCGTCCGGGGTGAAGTGCTTGTCGTTCCATGGCGATCTTGGCGGCTTCGGCTCCGGAAAGGAGCACTCGACGTTCCGGGGAGAAGACCTTAGCGTCATATGTTGAGGTTGTCGGGTGTCGGTGCCGGACTCGGGTGTGGCGTCGATGGTCTTACGTGGCCCGATGGTTCCATGTAGGAGATTCCCGGGTACCGCGGTTTCTCGGTGTGGTTCCCTCGGGTGGTCGGCGAACTTGGGTCTAAAGTCGAAGTTTCTCCCGAAGATCTTGGGGTTCCCTCTTGGTTTTCCGATGCCGATCTTGTATTGGACTCGGCCGTTTTGGGGAACATCGCACAAACACATATGGATGCATGTACACTAACGTCACCGTGGTACACGACTTTCCATCGGGGTCGTCCATCAATTCTCTCTACATCACGCCAGGATGCCCCAGATTCCAGAGCATTGTGCGCGCGTCCACGTGAGGCAGCCGACGTACATGAAGTGGGCCTGCGGTGGCGATCTTGGTCTCGGAAGGCGCAGAACGGCGAGGCTACGGCGCGGGGCCCGAAGCAGCAGAGGGCAGCGAGGACGCGCTTGGGAGGCGCTGGCGAGGACGTCCTGCAGGAGGCGCCCAAGAGGAAGGACGCAGGGAGGTGAGGGCGGCCCGGGGCAGAGACGCTGGCGAGAAATGGCCGCCGATGGCGGAGGAGCTCCGGCGAGGCGTTGGCGGAGCCGCGGCCGAGGAGGAGGGCGACGGGGAGGAGGTCCTGGCCGGGAGGAGGATGGCGACGGCGAGGCCAGCGGCGGTGCCAAGGAGGCCGATGGCGCCGCGCTGGATGCGGCCGAAGCGAGGCGGCGAGGCCGGGCGTGGCGAGGGCGGCTCGCGGGGCGACGCGGGAAGAGGACCGGGAGAGCTCATGCGCGGCGGTGGCGGCGACGCGGACGGGAGCTCGGTGGAGGCGCCCTGGGCGCGGGGTCGGACAGAGGTGGTGAAGGGTCAGCAAAGGCGCCACACGCAGAGGCGGCGGGAGCTTGGTGGAGGTGGCTGGCGAGCGGGCTCGACGCAAGCGGGGGTTCGCAGGCGACGTCGGACGGCCGGACGCTGGCTGCACGCGGCGCCTGCCCGGGCGACGGCCGGAGGGAAGGAAGAGGATAGAGTAGAGGTGGCCGGCGGGACGTTGCTAGAGGAGGGAGACGGGTCGGGGTGCGTGCAAGGGGAGAGAGGTTGGAGAAGGTGGGGAGGAGAGAGAGGCGGTGGGGCCAGGTGGGCGGCAAAGGGGAGGGTTGTGTGCGTGACAAGGTGAGGGAGTGGGGAAAAGAAGGGGATTGGTGAGGTGGCGGTGAGTGTGATGAGGTGGAGGGAAAGATGATGTGGCAAGCTATGGTTGGTCGGGGTGAGGTGGAGGGGGCTGGGTAGATTAGGTCTGGGTATAAAAGGGTTTGGGTTTTGGGTTTTATTATTTTTTAAACTATTTGTGGTGTTGTTTTGTTTTAAATTCTTTTAACAAATAATTTTTAGGCAATTAATTTAACAGATATAAGACTTGTTTTGAAATAAGAGAAGAGATATTGTATCAGACAAAATAGTTTTTAGCTAAAATATTCTGAGAGCCAAAGATGCATGATGCCATGATGATGCACAAAGTTTTATTTAACAAGCGATTTTCTAGTAGTGGTTTTTGCAGGATGCCACAACCACCGGCGGCGACCATAATCTGGCGGCGCTGGAGCCCCTGGAAGAGGAGCCAGACTCGCACAAAGGCGACTGGCGCGGCTCGGACATCACCGACCGCGACCTCCAAGAGATGGTCGATGAGGGTTACCTCCCTGCGATGGAGGGGCTCACCTGGCGGGCGGCGCCGGCCGGCGAGGTGACCCCCTCTCCCCAAGCCGGAGAGAAAGTATACCTCAAGGCGCAATTGGTACACGGCGTTTCTCTGCCCATCTCCCACTTCTTCCTGTCCATCTTGAATCATTTCAAGGTCCAACCCCACAACCTTTCCCCCAATAGTATCCTAGTGCTTAGCAACTTTGCGGCACTTTGTGAGGGTTACCTAGGGATTAGGCCTAGGTTAGATTTGTTTGTGTACTTCTTCACCGTCAAACGTGAAGCCAGATACAGCAAGGAGGAGTTTAGAAACTGCGGCACCATAAGCTTCAAGATCCGTCCTGGCCGGCGGTTCCCCGACATCGTCAGCCACGAGTCATGCAAAAATTGGCAGCGGACATACTTCTATGGCCCCGACATTCCTTTGTCGGGCCGAGCAGTAACGTACCCAGACTTTGTGGACGGAGCCGCCGCCGAAGTCCCCACATGGCGGTCCCATGCCTCCCTTCCCTCCGACCTCAACGCTTCTCGCGCAATAAGGCGGATAGAATGGTTTGTAGAGACGGGTCTAACCGGCTTGGACCTAGACTTGTGCTGGTTCATCAGGCGGATCCAACCTCTGCAGCACCGTACAAAGCTTATGCACGAGTACACCGGCGACCGAAGGGATACCCTCCGGATCTCCGAGGACAACTTCTCGAGCGACTCCGTCAAGTTCCGCCTTAAGGACATCGTCAAGGTGAAGGACAAGAAGCGTGGCTTCACCCTCTCCTACGACATGTTCGTAGACGGAAAGTGCCCAAAGGTAGACATTTATTTTCCGTATATGACATTGCTCCAGTTTTTCCGTCTTGCTAATGCCATCTTGTCTAACACGATGACTTCTCACTTAACAGCTTAGCGATCTGGAAGAGGGCAACCTGGCCGCCCAAATCTACAATCCTAAGATGAAGGAAGTCACGGTCGTGTCCGACGATGATGCCCCGTTGGCGCGAAAGCGGAAGAGCTCCACCTCTGACGCTGCCGACGGAGGCAAGAAGAAGAAGACGGAGGGTGGAGCCTCCAAAAAGAGTACTACCGCCCTGGAGGCGGAAAAGAATAAAGCCACCGGGATATTTGCCAAAGCGCCCCCCTAGTGTAAGCTTCTTATTCTCCGACATTGTCTTGTTTATCTGTCTTATTCCTGTACTTATGCATTTTGCACGTTTCAGGAAGAAAGCCACAACCAGCCTCAAGAAGTCCTCCAAGACTCTTGGGGCTTCTAGAAAGATCAAAGATATGCGCATCGACTCTTCCCCGCCATTGCCCCTCGCTACTCCTGCCGTCAAGCCTCCTCCGCCTCGACAAGCTCCAAGCCCAGAGGCACCAGCCCTTCCGCTATGGAAGTGGATTCCGCGCCACCGAACTCACGCTTGTCGAAAGCGGCGAGAGGAGAGCGCTTCAATTGGTCAAGCTCGCTAAGTATGCCATCGGTAGCGTCAAGGCGGTGGTGGGTGCTGGTACTTCTGCCGAAGGCAGCGCCTCTACTCCCTAGAAACCCCTCGAATTGCCGAATATTATCTTCCTGGTGCTTACGCCGGGTAGCACAACTATGGTTCCTGGAGGAGTGCCGTCATCTCCGACGTGCGGTCTTGAGGAGCTACTCCATCAAGCGGACATCTTGCAAAGTAACAACGTTTCCTTTGGCAAGCTGCTGGCCGAGAGTGCTAGAAACCTCAAGATCATCGCACTTGTAAGTTTTACCTTACCTTTTGCATTTCATATGAGTATCCCACTGTAGCCCCCGAGGATGTAGACGGAAAACCATTGGCTTTGCATCTATATGCTCTAAGAGTGACTAAGTTAGAAAAAACTCTCACTGTAGCCCCCAAGCATTTAGATGGAATGAATTATTCTGACTAGATGCTTTAAGAGTAGCATACACAGTGTTCATAATTTTAAGTGCTGTAGCCCCCAAGCCTCTAGTTGTAACTGAATTAGTTCCGACTAGATACTTAAAGAAAAGCTAAGCATTTTCCGAGTTAAAACTTTATACTGTAGCCCCCAAGCTTCTAGTTGAGAACTGAATTAGCTCCGACTAGATGCTTAAAGAAAAGCTAAGAATATTGCTAAGTTAAAAACTCTCGCTGTAGCCCCCGAGCACCTAGATGGAAAATCTCCGACTAGGGGCTCCAAGTAGACTGAACACCGACTTGACTTTGTATTTGTTTCCACAGAACGAGAATGCTCGGAGGGGCATGTCCAATGATAAGTACCAGAAGATGCGCGCGGACCTTGAAGGTGAAAAGGGTAAAACCACCATCTTGAAGGAACAAATCATCAAAAACAAGAGTCTGTTTTCTTTTTGCGCATTTCCGTCTTACTTTTGTTCCTTCCTTCTTCGAGTACTCACTGTGTACTTTGTTTTCTCTGACTTGCAGAGCATGTAGCCAAGGCCAAGGATATTTTCGAGCAGTCCAAGCACATCCAGCAGCTGGACAGCGAGAACAACATCCTTAAGAAGGAGAGGGAAGAAATGCTGAAGATGCACGAGGATTCCATGAAGGCCCTGCAGGACTCCACCTCCGGTGAGATCAATCGCTAGAAGGAGGAGCTTGCGATCCTAAAGGATCAGAAGAAAGCTGCCGATGAGCAAAACCTTCGCCATAGCGAGGCGTTTAAGCTCATCTAACAAGATAAAGAATCCTTGGCGGACGTTGTCTGGCAGGCTAAGGCCAGCATCTTCAGTAATTATCCTCCACCTTGTAGCTCTATAGTCTGGGTACTTAGAATTTTTGAACTCATGCAATCGTTGTCGGAATTTCTAGGGCCCCTGGGTTTAACCCGCTCGCCTCCTTCGGACAAGTAATGCATGATTCTTGCCAGCAACTTCATCAACACCGCCATCGCCCAAGCCAAGGAGATCGCCAAGCCCCTCCAAATTTATATCAAGGCCTCTGACTCCGTGGTGAAGTACTCGGAGATTCTGCGCCGAGCCCCCGAGCGTGTCGCAAGCTGGAAAGCTTCATGTGCACGGGCTGGCGCAAGGATGGCGTTGTCCATGGTGAAGGCACACTATGAAGGTGCCGACATCGACACGGTGACATCTGGTATCCCCGACATGGATGATGATGGCAAAGAGATCGATCACGAAGCCATCCTATCATCACTTGCGGGTTATGACACCAGGGTTTCCGAGTTGGTGGATGTCGACGTCTTCGTGCCCAGGAACTTCCTTGACAATGCCAACCCTGAATCCTCCGAGTCTCCTCACAGTGGTGACGCTGAGGGTGAATCTCCGGCTGGTGATGATGCGGCCTCCAAGTCCCCTGCACCCAAGGAGTAAAAAAACACTTTGTAATTCTTGTTTCCCCTCTGGAGTGTGCATTGAAAAAAAAACTTGCTGATGTAATCTTAAGGCGGAAAACAGTGGTTGTCATATCCTGCTACTTAAGAATTAATGCCCAGTGTGTATATATTTTTTAAGCAAGTGATGGCTTATCCGTTACTCTGGTTCTTATGCTTGACTTTTCGTGAGTCGAAAGACTCGTTGTCAGAACCATGCGCTTAGGTGATGATACCCAATGGCACCGTCAATAACCTTAGCACAAAATCGCTGACAATAAGTGCCCAAAGTCACTACTCCATAATCCACATAAAAACAACAAAGAACGTGTAGACCAGAAAACTTAAGCTAACGCCCGTAGGCGGAATTTTCACAAGTGCAATCGCAAAGATTGTGTATAAAGGTTTATATAATCCAAAAATGAACACTAAAGGAGGTAAAAGACTCAGCAATATGAGTGAACCAAAGAGCTTTATTTCATTGATCATATAAGAGGTACACAATTAGATAAAAATGCTAAGTGTAGAAAGGACGTAGCTGTGCTATGTTCCATGGCTGATCAAGCTCCGGGTAGTCATCATCCGGGTCACGTCGCTTACGCTTATGATCCTCGTTGGGTCTATCCTTGATCTCACGATTGTCGACAAGGTAGTAAGACCCATTGAGCAGCGCCTTGCTTATGATGAACGGTCCTTCCCATGGCAGGGATAATTTGTGTGACTTCTTCTGCTTAAGTCGGAGTACTAAATCCCCCTCTTTAAACGAGCGATGTCGGATGCGGCGACTATGGTAGCTGCGTAGCTTCTGCTGGTAGATGGCGGATCTTTCGCATGCCAAAATGCGCTCCTCCTCGAGAAGGTCCACATCTAGGCGTCTGGATTCTTCAGCATCAACTTCGTCGTAGGCGGCAAATCTTGGTGCATCGTGGAGGATGTCGGAAGGTAGGATAGCTTCTGCTCCATATACCATGAAATAGGGAGTGTAGCCGGTGGATCTGTTGGGTGTAGTTCGTAAACTCCACAGCACAGATGGCAATTATTCCGCCCAGGCTCCAGCTGCTCTATGTAGCGGTGCCTCAAGACGTGGCTTGATTCCCTGCAGAATTAATCCATTGGCTCGCTCAACTTGACCATTGGATTGTGGGTGTGCCACAGATGCAAGGTCAAGTCGGATGCCTTTGTCCCAGCAATAGGCCTCCACTTCTCCGAGTGACAAGTTGCTTCCATTGTGGTGATGATGCTATGTGGGAGACCAAATCTCACCACTAGATCCCGGACAAATCTAAGGGCAGTTGCCCCATCAAGCTTTCTAATGGGTTTAGCTTCTATCTATTTGGTGAATTTGTCAACTGGTACAAGCAGATGCGTAAACCCACACGGTGCCGTTTGCAACGGCCCCACCATGTCTAGCCCCCAGACTACAAATGGCCAAGTTATTGATTTTGTTTCGCAATTCTTCAGCAGGAACATGTGGTTGTCGGGCATAATACTGGCATCCTGTGCACGTATCAACCAGCTTGTCGGCGTCCGCCTTCGCGGTCAGCCAGTAGAATCCTTGCCGGAAGGCTTTCACGACCAACGATCGAGGAGCGGCGTGATGCCCGCAATCTCCGAGATGGATTTCAAGTAAGATTTCCATACCTTCTAGCTAGGAAACACACTTTAGGTATACACCAGTAGTGCTCCTTTTGTAGAGTTGCCCATTGATTATGGTATAACCCTTTGCTCGCCGTACTATTTGCCGTGTTTCGACCTCGTCGTCGGGCAAAGTTCTGTGTTCGAGATATTCCATGAATGGTTTTGTCCAAGCCGGAGGGATCTTTGTCACCATGTTGATGAAAGAATCAGCTCTATCCGGGTTGTCGATATCGGCGCCCTTCACGGATGGTGTGCGTAGATGCTCTAGGAAAACTCCTGGCGGAATTTGCTTGCCCCCTGATCCAAGTTTAGACAATAGATCAGTCGCCTCGTTTTGCTCCCTAGGCACATACTTGACTTCGTAGCCCAAGAAGCTCTTGGATATCTCGTCCACTTCATCACGATATGCCGCCATCATAGGGTTCCGCATTCGGTGCCGACCACCCTTTGGGCAACCAAGTCGGAATCTCCACAACAAACTATGCGCTTGATGCCAATATCCTTGGCTACACGCAGTCCGTGGATGAGTGCTTCATACTCCGCCATGTTGTTTGTAGCCTCGAAGTGGATCTGCAGAACGTAGTGTAGCTTGTCTCCTTTTGGTGACTGTAGCAATACACCAGCCCCCGAGCCGTTGAGCAACTTTGATCCGTCAAAGTGCATCACCCAGTACTCTGGTTCTGGCAACGGAGTGGCATCTAGCATCTCCGTCCAATCTGCAATAAAATCCGCCAAGGCTTGTGACTTGATAGCGTCGCATCTTTTGTAATTGATCTCTAAGGCGGCAAGTTCAATGCCCCACTTCGCGACCCTTCCTGTAGCGTCACTGTTGTTGATAATATCGGACATTGGAGTCTTGCTCACTACTGTGATTGGGTGCTCCTGAAAGTAATGCCTCAACTTTCGAGAAGCAAGGAATACTCCATAAGCTATCTTTTGGTAGTGCGGGTAACGCTGCTTGGACTCCGTCAAGACCTCGCTTACATAGTAAACTGGTCGTTGAACTCCATGCTCATATCCTGGTTCCTTCCGCTCTACCACGGCGACGATGCTGATAACCCGGTTGGTTGCCGCCATGTAAATTAACAGGGGCTCGCCAGGCTCGGGTGCTGCAAAGATGGGCGCTGTGGAAAGAATATCCTTGAGCTGCTTCAATGCTGCATCTGCCTCGTCCGTCCATGTGAATTTGTCCGCCTTCTTCAGCAACTTGTACAGCGGCAGAGCCTTCTCTCCAAGTCGGCTGATGAACCGACTAACTGCTGCAACACAACCTGTTAGTCGTTGGATGTCTTTTAGACATGTCGGACGGTTTATGTTTAAGATGGCTTTGATTTTCTCCGGGTTGACCTCGATTTCGCGCTGGGAAACGATGAAGCCCAACAGTTTGCCGGCTGGAACCCCGAAGACGCACTTCTTAGGGTTGAGCATCATGTTGTATTTACGGAGATTATAAAATGTTTCTTTTAAGTCGGATATTAAGTCATTTGATTTTTTAGACATCACTGCGATATCGTCCACATAG
Source organism: Avena longiglumis (assembly GCA_030063025.1). Taxonomy (NCBI): domain Eukaryota; kingdom Viridiplantae; phylum Streptophyta; class Magnoliopsida; order Poales; family Poaceae; genus Avena; species Avena longiglumis. The sequence continues at coordinate 425,520,858 of CP125978.1, forward strand.
GCGTGAACGTTTCGACCAATTTGGTCGTGAAGGCAAAGTTGCATTGTCCATTTGGTAGCACTGCTTTTCGTTTTTCAAAGGGCATCGTGACATAGCAAAACGTGCCGTACGGGGTAGAGAACGAAGTGGCCAATTGGTCCGACTTCCTCATCTTGATCTGGTGGTATCCTTAGTATGCATCTTGAAAACACAAAAGTTCCGAGCCAGCCGTCGAGTCAATGACTTGGTCAATGCGAGGCAAATCAAACGGATCTTTGGGACATGCTTTGTTCACGCCGGTGTAATCAACGCACATTCTTAATTCATTGGTTCCCTTTTTGGGGACAAGTACAGGATTGGCCACCCATCGGGTGTGAAGGACTTCTCGGATAAACTCAGCCTTAAGTAACCTAGCTATATCTTTGCCAATGGCGCGTCTCTTCTCATCTCCGAAGCATCGTAGAGATTGTTTCACTGGTTTACATTTTGGATCTATGTTTAAGCTGTGCTCGGCAAGTTCCCTAGGTACACCTTTCATGTCGGCAGGTTGCCAGGCAAAGATGTCCCTATTATCACGGAGGAACTCGACGAGCTTGCTTTCCTATTTGGGATCCAGGTTCGTCCCAATGGTGAAGGTCTTGGAGGCATCGCCTAGCACAAGTTCCACCGGCTTGGTCTCGATGGCGGCCTTGAATGCAGGAGCGGAGTCGGAGATCTTCTTCTTCGACGCGGGCATCTCTGAGTCATTGACCTTGCTCTGGATCTCCTTGAATTCTTCGCTGTAGAGGACAGCTTCTGCAACGGCAGCTTCATTGATCTCGCAGTCCCTTGCCTTGGTAAAGCTTCCGGATACGGTGATGACACCATTTGATCTGGGTATCTTGAGCTTGTTGTAGACGAAGCATGGCTTGGCCATGAACGTGTGGAATATGTCACGGCCGAATATGACGTGGTACACGCTCTTGAAGGGGACCACCTCAAAGGTCATGCGCTCTTGGCGGTAATTATTAACGTCGCCAAAGGTTACCTGAAGCGTAATGCACCCAAGGGACCGAGCCTCCCGTCCAGGAACTACGCCATGGAACACGGTGTTAGTACGCCTTAGGTTTGCCTCCGTCAAGTTCATTTTCTGCAGTGTATCCAGGTACATGATGTTGATGTTGCTTCCACTATCCACCATGCACTTGGTGAACTCCACGCCGTCAATCAATGGGTTGATGACCATGGCGTACTGGTTCTCCATGGGCACAAGGTCTGGGTGGTCCATCCTGTCCCAAGTGATTGGAACCTCCGACCAGCGCAGGTATTGGGGGACTGGGGGAGATTAGCCATCAGGATCCTTAGAGAGGTCTTCTATTGTCGGACGGTGGGGGTGCCAAGGAAAGTGTGGTAGACTGGGGCCTTCTTTGCGAAGGGGTTCTTGCCCTTGTCGTCGCTCTTGGAGGCGTGCTTGGGGTCAACTTCCTCGTCCATGTCACTTGAATCCTTGGACTCCTCCTTCTTCTTCCCCTTGCCCTTGCCTCGCGGTCTGTTCTTCCGACTTCCCTTATAGCCGGACTCCGGGTCTTCCTTGAGGTCGTTGACGAACTTGCAGTGTCGATTGATATGGTTGGCCTTGCCATTGGCGTCGAGGTGTACGAGGCACAGCATATCGCGGTACTCTTCGTAGGTTTGGGGAACGCGGAGCGGCGCTGAGTTGGTTTCACTTCCTCGCTGCTGCCCACGGCCTGCTCCTCTTCCTCGGCCACGTTGTCCACCTTCTCCTCGTCCTGCAAAATTCACGGCGACCATGTCGGTAGATTGCTTTTCTTCTGGAGCGGTTTTCCGCTTTGTACTGCTGTTCCTCCGAGCTTGAGTTGGAATGGCCGTTGCCGGCAAAGAGCGACGAGCATCATCGTCGGCAGCTGTGAACTCACTAGCTAACTGAATCATCTGATTCAAGTCAAGCTGATGATTGTACTGCAAGCGCTTTAGCTTATGTCGGAGTAACGTGCCTCTTTCCAACCCATCGATGAAGGCGGCCATGGCGGTCTGGGCATGCACTCCTGCGCAGGAATTCTTCATATCCAGCCAGTGGGAGAGGTAGGCGCGAGATGTCTCGTCTTTCTCTTGCACGCACCGCTGTAGATCGCCCAATGCGGGGCGCTTGTATGTACCCTCAAAGTTCTTGGTGAATGCTTCTTGCATGTCCAGCCAGTTGTAGATAGATTTCTCGGCAAGTCGTCGATCCATTGACGGGCGTGCCGCCAACATTAACGGGAGGTACTTGACGGCGGCGTTGGGGTTGCCTCCGCAATCTCCACCGCGTTCGTAGTCCTGCAACCATGTGGCGGCTTGGTGGTGCCGTCATAGGGCTTGATGGTCTTCTCAATCCGGAATCCTTTGGGGTAAGTTGCGGACCGTGTGCAGGTCCAAAGCAACGTGGTCCTGTGTATGATCCTTCCCGGGCCTCGTGGATCTTATCGATCCGCGAACGTGCATCGTATGGCTCCGGGTTCTTCTTCTTTTTGTCAACAGGGGATGGGCTGCGCAAACGACGCGGGCCCCCTCCGCCATGGTGACTGCTTGGCGGCGACGGAGGCGAAGGTGGCGGTGGGTTAGCCTTCTTGCTGTTACCCTCCTGCGACGCTTCACGCCTGTCACGGTTGCCTGTCGGACGCGGAGGGTCATGGCGCGACCTGCTCTTATGTCCTTCGTTGTGCTTTCCGTCATGACGGGTCTGTGTCGCGTTGTCGCGGATGACGATGCCACACTGCTTTGGAGGGGGCATATCCGTACGATGGTGAGTCTTGTAGTCTTCCTGGCGTCGGGGGGATCGGGGCAGTGGCGATGGGCGGTGAGGTTGGGCTCTTTCTCCGTGGTCGGAGGATATGGGGATAGCATCCTTCCTATTACGCGCATCCCTCCGTGTTCGTTCTGATGAACCCGTCCGCGATCCGACATCCTAAGGAGATCTGTCCCTTGGCGGTTTGTACTGGCTAGATCGGCAGAGCGCTAGGTCAGACTCAAGCCTCTGAGAGGTGGCCTTTTCCTGTTGCTTTACCGCCTTGGCCACTAGGTCATAGACCTGTTCCACTGCCTCGGGCGATCTATCCTGCTCCAGAAGGGTCTTGGCGTCAGCGAGGTTAAGGAGTGGGGTGGGCATCACCTGCTTGCCTTCACTGTCGATGTATGGTTTGGCTGTCTTCCGAGCCCATCCTAGGTTGCGCGTACACGTGATCATTGATGACGCGAGCGGAGCCTTCTTAGCCTTCTCTGCTGGAGCGAGTCTTGTACTCGGCCTCCATTGCTCTAGCTTTTCTATGGACTTCTGGCGTTGACGGATCTCGATCTAGTTTAGCGCCTTGCTCCATGATGGCTTGCGCTTCCTCCGGCGATTCTTGGAGCTTCTCGTCAAGCTGAGTCACGTTCCGGATATGATCAACAGTTTGTGGCTCAACGAGGAGGTTGCCGTACATCACTCTATCAGCTGGAGTAACATGGGATGCTGCCGACGTAGATGCTGGAGACGACAAGTTTGCGGTGTTGTTGTTGCTCGGACCGGTGCCGAGTTCCTGCGGCTGCTGCACTGGATTAGGCGGAGGAGGCATGACTCTTGCGCGATCATCGTCAGCATCAATAAGTGGCCCCTTCCCCTTATCCAGCGCCGTAGGCGGAGCTTGCCCGGGCTGGTCTTCATCCATCGCTGTCCCGATGGTGACGAACACACCTCGAGACATGACGGTGTTATTAGCTTGCTCGTCGCGCGAGTACTCCTCCTCCATCTCCTGCATGGCGGATTCTAGCTCCTCTGGACTAAAGTCTATCTCCTCTGAATCTGCACTGAAATCAGCATAAAGCGCGTCAATGACAGAGTCGGAGGGTGCCAGGATTTCCTCGATGACGGGCGGTGGAGGTGCAACGGCCTCGACGATGACTGGAGGTGGTGGCGTTGCTACGACGATGGCGGCCGGAGGCGATGGTGGTGGCTGAATCAGAGGTGTTCCGTCAATGAGTGCAAGCGCTGTCTGAGCTGCCGCTTCAGCCTCCGCGTAGTTGTTGACGGTGTTCACCATGCCTTCGAAGGTGAGGCGTCCTGACGCCTGTTGCCGTCTTAGAGAATGTCGGAGAAGCGTGCCGTGGTCTAGTCCTTCCACAAAGTGATAGATGGCATCATCATTGGGGTAATTGGCTAGGTCGGCCCGTATACGGAGCCACCTGGCGAGGTAGTCGCGGGGGTTTTCGCCCTCTCTCTGAATGCAGCGTGCCAGATCGAAGATGGTAACCACGCCGACGAACTTGGATCTCTGCTGTCCAGACGCACGGGCGAAGCCGGCGGATTTGCAGTGATCTTCCACCTTTATATCCTGCGCAGGGGCGGTTTGGGTGGGTCTTGAACTTTTTCGATCTTTGCCGGAAAACTCCGAGGAGAGATCCGACAACGATCCTTCCGCTTTTTTCCGATCTTTGCCGGCAAACTCCAAGGAGAGATCCGACATCGATCCTTCCGCGAACGTATCCTGCCCGTAGGCGGTCCATGCGGTTCTTTGATGCTCCTCCAACTCCCAGGGAACTAGTGCCCGAGTCTGTTTCGCCGATGAAGAGGTGGATGTTTCCGATAGGAACGATCAAACACCGCGTAGGGTTCGTCTTCGCCAGGATCCAGAACTCGTCGGGGGGGGGGGGGGGCGATCGGAATGTTGCCGGAGAAGAGAACGCGACCGATGGCCACGGTTTCGCCGATTCCCGCGAAGATCTTGGTGCTCGCCCGCTGAAGAGCCTGAAGCGCCTCTTGACCCACGGTGGGCGCCAACTGTCGTGGTATTGCCGACGAGTACACCATGGAGGGGTCCTCACAGTGCGTGTTTAGATACGTGGGGTAAGGCAGACGGTTGACGGGTACGAGGTAACACAGCTTACCCAGGTTCAGATCCCACAACGGTGGCGGAATCCTACTCCTGCTATAAATCACTATAATGGCAATACGCCGGTTTACAGAGATTAGGTTTGCTGTGCGAGGTGACTAGAAAGTCTAAGTTATCGTGCCCTAAAGGCTCCCATAGGCCCGACTTATATAGTCGTCAGATCCTAGGGTTACAGGGAAAAGTCCTAGCCGGACAGGTTACAGAGTTCTACACCGTCTATTACTAGTCTTGTGTATCTTGGACTCCAAGGCTCCGAGTACGCTGGTGACTCCACCGTAGCCTTCCTTTATCCAGCATGAGACTCCCTTCTGGATCCACCTAACTGGGCCGCCAAGCAGGCCATAGGCCATGCTACCGACTATGGGCCACCCGGGTTAGTCGGATAAGAGACATGCTATGAGGATACCCATATAGCATATCCCCAACATGCACGACATGGTGCATTGGTAGGGGTCTAGGTTGGTTAAATGCTGGTGTGCCCACTGGGGGAGTCAAGGGTGATCAATGGGAAACAAGGTTTGGCAAAATTACTGCTCAAAACAGTGAAGTTTGGCAGAATTTGGTTTTTGTCTCCAAGTGTTTGATGAAATGGCCGCAAGAAATTCATATTTGAATTTTTGGATGAAACTTGGTGAGTGTACTGGGCACATACTAGGTAGTATCTGGTTGATTGGATTTGTCAAAGTGCCTGGTTTGGTTGGGTTTTGAGAAAAGGTGATCTTGCCATATGAACTAGATTCAATTTTTAAATGTCATTTGAATAGGGTTTGCCAAATGTTTCTGTGGGTTTGCAAGGTGGTCTTGGGTTCAATTTTAATTGGTCTAGCAAGGGGTGACAAGAATTGGATTAGTTTCTGTTATAAATCTTGGACTAGAAACACTCAAAGTGGTCTAGTGAGCAAGATTGGAAAAAATGACCATTAGCTCATTTGGTTTGTTTTTGAATTTCTATTGATTTGATTATGCTTGGAAATGATCTAGATGGTGTTGTTTTCATCTTTAAACCAATCCTTGCCATTCATAACCATCACACAAGTCCATACAAGCATTCAGGCATTCATCACATACACACATGCATTCATATGGATTTTAATTAACAAAAGTTTTTGTTAACCCTAAATTTGGGTGATTAGAATTGATAACCTTGATTAATATTTTTGGGATGTTACAGTTAATGGTTTTCTCCGGTGCTCTATTAAAAGGAGCACCTTAATTTCCATTAATTCCCTTGAGGCCCCGCTGTAATGGGCTGGCAAGACAAAATATGTTGTGCAAGTTCTCATTGCGAGCATGTATGACTATATATGGAGCACATGTCTAGGATTGTTTAGTACTTGGATGTTAATTATTATTTATCTGCAATTTCCCTAGATCTTGAAGTTACATGTTTAGACTCGTCCATGTAACGCCCGTCCATCCATCCCTATGCTTACCGCACTCATATCTTACTATTTTCTACTACTGTTACTATTGCTTTTGTTTTACTGCTGCTATTACTTTGTTGTTGCTACTACCAAACTGTTGCTACTGATAAACTTCTATGAGCAAGAACTATTTCCAGGTGCAGCTCAATTGACAACTCAGTTGTTAAGGCTTGCAAGTATTCTTTGGCTCCCCTTGTGTCGAGTCAATAAATTGGGTAATACTACCCGCGAAGACTATTGCGATCCCCTATACTTATGGGTCGTCAAGACTATTTTCTGGTGCCGTTGCCAAGGAGCATAGCTTTATTTGTAAGTTCACTTGGATCTATTATTGTTCACTACTACTCCTTTCATTATGGGTAAGTATCGTGATGTAAAGTTTCCTATTTTACCATCCACTACAAGAAGAGGTACAATCCTAAACACCTCTGCTGCTCTTGATTCACCGTCTACTAGATTGTAGCAACGAGTCAATTAGAGTACTCACCCTCGAAGATTCCAAAGCAGTTAACGAGAGCAGATTCTCGTGGGAGATGTAGTCGTACACTTGCCGATCTCAAGATCGCGTAGACGATCCTTCCGGCGCTGCGTTCTAGCAGTGCTTCCGCAGTCGGTCACATGTTCGATACTCGATGAAGACCTTCCTCTCCCTTGTTCCAGCAGGCAGCGGAGGTTGTAGTTCTCCCCTTGCGATTCCAATAGCACGACGGCGTGGTGTCGGAAGTAGAGGAAAGATCCTACAGGGTTTCGCCTAAGCCGGAGCAGGTTATGGTGGAAATTAGGGTTTCCGGCGATCTAGGGTTTAGAGGGCCGGAGAGGAGGCGATGGAGTCGGTGGCGGCTGTAGAGGTCCCAACCTTTAATAAGGTAGAGATCCCTGTGTTTACAATGCTAGTCCCTGGATCAATAGCTAGCATCCACAGTTAAGATGTAATATCAAGAAACAAAGGTAATAATACAACTTTATAACCAGGAATTAAATAATTTATTACATCTTACATAGCTCATTTGGCTATTACATTACAATGCAGCAGAATATAACAATAGCATGGGGTCCTTCATCTTCAAAGTGCCACAGGAAGTCATGTTGGTTGTAGACTTGTAATCCTAATCAATAAACTTCACTAACATCAAACAAACCTGCAACATAATAAGTTACAGCCACAAGGGTCAATACATTTGAATTGTATTGGCAAGTGATACTATGGTGGTATAGTGGAGTCTATCATATATATGCATTTGGCTAAGTGGAGCTTAGGCTTGCTTTGCTCAAAATAGATTTTCCTTATCCTTTGAAAAACACTAAGTTTTTGCTTGTCAAAATCACCCAAGGCATCTCCCAATAGAAATTGGTGATCCCTCAACCCTTGTTCAACCACAAGTATTTAACTTAGAAATTGGGATGAGGAGATTCTTGATAGCTTCCATGTCTTGATGCTCAAATTGTCCTTTGCCAGGGACATGGCTAAGTACTTAGATTTTACACTCTGTAGAGGTGGTGCACTTTCCCCACAAGACTTGGTTTCACCAAGAGAAGATCTTTCACAAGCCTTCCCTTAGACCAGAATGGACGCGTTCCAACCTATCAAACCCCTACCACCAACTGTACATTTGGCTAGGTTATTGCAACCTATATGATCTAGGCAGAGCCCATAATGCCAAGTGGCTGCACTTGAAGCTTCTCAACATTTGACATCTCAAATCTCTTTGTTCCTGGGTGGCCATCCACAAGTGAGATACACAAGGTAAACCATAGAAATGGGCCTTGTGTAACCACTCAACACAAACCATTCCTTCCATTCCACCCAGGTGATTCATTCACTTAGTTGTTATTATTAAACAAAACACAAGTCCTTGACTTAGAAATATACCATAGCATGAATATAATCCACCCTTGTTTTCTACTAGCTAAGCTAAGCATGATGGTAGTAGGAATCTTAACTTAGGAAAATTCTACTAAGGTTTCATCTACTAGGATTTCCCATGGCATAGTTTATACTTAGCAAAAATTCCATGCAAGTCCTACTTAGAAATATCACTAATGCATAGTGAAAATAATGGGACAAAAGTATGAGCATCACTTGCCTTTTTGGTAGAGAATATAAATTCACTCCTTGACCTTGCAATATTCACACTCTTCAAATTACTACAATTCAATCAAGCAAGGCACAACTTCAATCCACCATTCAAGCAAACATCACATAAAATAATAGAAACAAAACTATGCATGCAAGCATGCTAAAGATGGTTTTATTTTAAAAGTGGTTTCTAATGGGTTATAAACATTTGAAAACACCTATTGGTCATTTTATAAGGTGGCAAAATCATTTGCAAAAGATTTTTACTTATAAACCATTTTTATACCAAATCAATATTTTATGTGGTTGAAAATGCCTTTAGCAAAGCAACAACTTTTATAGGGTTCACAAAATATATTTTTAAATCATAAAACTTTGTGTTTAGGGTCAAAGAGTTTAAATCAAAACATTTCCCAAAGGTTTTTCTCCAAAAAGTATTTTAACATATAAACAACATTTTTATTTGACTAGAAATGCTTTAATTCAAAGATTTATTCTTTTGGTTCACAAAATATGTTTTTGAATCCACAAGTTGGTTTCTATGGTCAGTAGGTTCAAAAAATCCATTGGCCAAAGGTTTTTATCACAAAAATAATTTTAGAATGAATTTTATATTCAAAATATGCCTACACAAGTTTCTGTAAAAACAACCATTTTAACAGAAGCAATTTACTAAACAAAGTGCATTGTTGGAAAGTACTTGTCTTGCTGATTCCATTGATATAAAATTTGCAAAATTTGGACGTGTGGATCAAAAGTTATGAATTTTGCAAACTTGAACATCTAATAGATCATTTCTGGTTTTTATTCAAGCAGACAGGGCCACGTGGCTTGATTCTATTGGTCCATACCGTTTTGGTTGGATCGACCTCTCTGGTGTGTTGGATCTAAGTGTAATCGCGTGGCTCAGGTTCAACCATACCCTTTCGAGTCAAATCTAATCATACGCGTCTGATTCAGATCCAACGGTTCTCACGCATCGACCAAGAAGCAGCGGCGCTGGCGGCGGCGTGTGGCGGCGCGCGGTCAGACTGAGTCGTTCCCGGCGATTAAGGAATCAAGGAAGGGAAAGGAAAGCGTTACCAGTGTCGCCGTGGTGAGGAGATGCTCAAGGTGGTCTTCTCCGTCGAAGGGGCGCTTGGGATGGACGACAATCGCTCGCCGGAGTTATCGCATCGTCGGACACGTTCTGTTTGTCATCGGAGGCGAGGATGGAGGGCGCACTAAGACAAAGGGAAGACACCGTTAGGTTCGCAAGGGCATGGTGATCATGAGAGTGTCCACGAGGAGGAGAGGGGCGGTCAGAATGTTACAAGGGGAGTCGTCGGAGTTGATGCCGAAGGCGGTGGCGCGTTCGCATCGTCAGAGGCGGTGTTCTAGGGCGCGAGCGAACGAGCTACGTCTATTGTTAGGTGCGCCTAGTGACGGAGAGCATGCTCGTGTGTGCGGATGAATTAGGATAGCCTGGGGGCTCCAGTGGGGTGATGTTTGGGGGGAAAGGAAGAGGGGAGCCTGGCGATTAAGTACACGCGGTCACGGCGAGGTTTAAGCGAGCCATTTACGCGAATTGAAATGAGTTAACGCGAGGCAGAAACGGCCGGCGAAGCGTGGTCGTCGCGGGTGAGGAAGAAAGCTGGGCGGTGGGGTCTGCTTGATAGCGAAATAGAGAGGGGTGAGGTGGGGCCTGCTAGTCAGCGACTGAGTGGGTCAGGTCCGCGGTGAGAAAAACGTTTCGGGGAGAGGGAGTGGGAGTGGGCTGCTGGGCTAGATGGGCCTGCTAGGTTGGGCTGCTCTGTTTATATATTTTTCCTCTTCTGTTTCTTTTTTTTCTATTTCATTTCTGTTTTGAATTTATTTAAACATTTCAAACAACAATATGATTTCAAACTTTAACAAATCTTTGTGTGCATTCAAATTCTGTTTATTAACATATTTTGAAGTCATTTTAGAATAATAATTTCATTCTTTTTAGGGTCTTCTAATTATTTAAAACAAAGCCCTTGCTTTTAATTCAATTAATAACAAATATATTTTTAACTCTTATTTAATTTCAATTTTTCACAAAACCTTTTCAGTAGGTTTTATTTATTTGTTAGGGTGTCAAATACTTCAATTTGAATTATTTCGAATGTTTTTAATATGATTTATTAATCATTTAAAATTGGGTATTTGTCTTTATTCCAATGAAATTAAATATAGTTTTAATTCCATAAATTTTATTTGGAAGATTTCTTTGATCTTATTTAAGTTAATTAAACAACTTTTATTCCTCTTGGGTAAATTCCAAATATTATTTTCCCATGATTTAATTAATCATTTCTAATAGGGATTTTATCTTTATTTAAATGGAAATGGAATTTGGTTAATGCCATTTTATTTTATTTGGAAAATTCTTTATCCACTTATTTTATTTGGATTTGGATTATAATTATTCCATTTGCTTATGGATTAGGTCAATATTTAATTTGGTCTTTAAATATTCCTCATTTAATGTTTCTATCTTTATCTTATAAAATCCATATCTTTTTATTTGTAGATTCAAACTTGGTGATTTTAATTTGTAAAATCTTATTTAATATTTGTTTATTCTTTTAAATTTCTTGAGAATTATTTGCTCACCATTTGGTATGGATTTTTAGATAGGTGCTTTATTAGCTTTGGATATTCAATTCCCTTATCTTATTAAATTCATAAGATTTTATTAATGGCTTCAAATTGAATGAAATCAATTTATATGGTTTTATAATATTTCAATTTGTCATTCTTGATCATTTTGAAATGTTTGTTTGACTAATTTTATATGGATCAAATCTTTAGTCTTTGAGAAAACTTGGAAATGTTTTTCTTCCATTAGGGTTTTAGGGTTTTGGTTTATTTTCCAAATGTTTAATTTTCCAGATGCATTTATGAAGAAAGCATTTCACTTGTTTTGAATTTAGTTGGATTCAAATATTAACCAAAGTTTGTTCAAGATGGGATTTTAAGTTTCCATTTACAAATAAAAAGTTTCTTTTCACCCTAAATTTCAACAATTATTTATTTTGTTTATTTATTTTTCACATTACAAAATTGGGAAAATTTTGGGATGTGACAGTGGCGACGACCAACCGACGGAGGCGGAAACTAGCGAGCGGCGGCAGCGGCACGCTGCTAGGTGGGGAGGGGCTGGTTGTGTGTCTCTTGGGGCACCCCTCCCCTCTATATATGAGAGGGAGGGCAGCTTGGGAGAGGGGAGTTTGAATCCTTCCCTAACTCCCTCTCCTAGTTGGCTTATGATGGAGGGAAAGAAGGATTCTTTCCTTCCTACTGTAACATCCCAAAAATACTAAGCTTGGATCATCAAATTCTAATCATCACAATTAGGGTTAACAAAAACTTTTCTAAATGAAATCATGAATGCATGCATATGTGTATGCATGGATTTTTAAATCCTTTAAAACCACCTTGTTTGTTTGTTTCATTGCTTGTAAAATGTATCTTAGGTGAAATAAAAATCATCTAAAACATTTCCCACACCTTTCCTAAAGACAAGTAAATCAAAACACATATATGAAATGAATGGTCATTTTGGCCAATTTAACTCCCATGCCTACTTTGGATGTCTCAACTTTCAGAACCTAACAGAAACTTTTCTGGATCTTTGCACCCCTTGAATGTACTCATAACAAGGTATCAAGGCCCACTTCGTGATCATCCAGAAACTTTCAAATGCATAGTTTAAATGACAATTCAAAATTGAATCTTTATCATATGGGAAGATCCCACTTTTTCAAAAACCACTCAAACAAGCTCAACTTTCAAAACCCAAGCATCTGTAGACTCACCAGCACCAATCTAGCAAACCCACCAAAAATCTTTTCAAAATTCAAAACTTGATTTCATGCGGCCATTTCATCAAACAGGTTGCAGACACAAATCAAACAAACATCAAACACTATAGTGAGTAGTGATTCTTGCCTAACTTGTTCCCTAGTTAGCTCACACACAGCTCAGTAGATCATCTAGGAAGTTTAACTAAGGACTAGCACCCCTGTGAGCTTGCCATTACCATCAATGGTGAATAGCCGAGCACCCCCTTGTCACCCCATTGTGGACAGCAGGCTAGGGGAAGAACTAGCCTTGCCAACCTTGTCTGGGAGGCAGCCCACCGTCCACCGCCACTACCTGTCCCAGCCGCGAGCGTTGCCAAGCCCTGGACCACGCGCACAAGCCGCGCCCAGATCGCCAGAGACCATGCCGAGCATGCGCCAGAGCACGACCCTTCGACCGAAGCCCACAGACCGCGCGCCGCCCTTGCCGCGTGCATACACAATCCCCACCGACCCAGGAGACCGCCAGACATCCCTTTTGCCGCCCCGTGCCGCACAGCCACCGCCCGCCATCGATGACGCCGCCTCTGCCGCGCATAGTACCGCCCGTTCCAGACCAAACCACACCGCCCCATGCCTCGAGACCATGTCGTTGAGCATCGCCAGGAGACACTGCACTGTCCCCTACCCTTGCCCATGCCATTAGCCGCCTGTAACATCGCCCCCGACGAGCTCACCGTGCGCCCCGACAGTCCCCTCGCTCGACTATAAATAGAGGCCACCCCCGCACGATTTCTTCACACCATCTCACTCCCCTCTCCTCACTGATCGTGCCACACCGTTCTCAGAGCAAGGCAAGCACCACACCGCCGGAATTTCACCGGAGCCCGCCGCCTCTGGAGAAGAAGGGAGCCAGCGATTGGAGCCACCCCAGGAGAAGCCACCGGTACCAGGAGATTCTCCGTCGTCGACTTCGTCGTTCGCCCGCCTCTCCGACCCTCGCTAGTACCCCGGTGAGCCCCCAGCAACCCTCACTGGACGCGCTAGGTTTCGTTCTCGCCGGAGTTGTCTCGCGTCGACGATGACTCCCAGCCGTTAGATTAGAACTAGATCGAACGATCCACGTCGCCCCATATCGCTTCGCCCAGCCCGTGTCAGACGGTGGGGACACCCACTTAAGCAGCCTCAAGGAGCATCAAGGCTTAGCAGGCCGGCCCAGTAACTTTTCCCGCGCAGCCTAGTTATTCAAATTAAACCTTTTTCTATTTCAATTCAAACACATTTCTGTACCCAACTTCAAAAATCAACCCAGAACGATTCAGTGCACCAAATTGAGTGAAACCAATTTTGTTGGAAAGGACTATGAATGCTGAATCCAAGCCAGTTGGATTCAAGTCATTTGGATCTATAGATCACCCATAGTAAAAATAACAAGGCAGAAGCTTTTCTGCATTCAAACATTTTTCAAATTTAAACCATAATAGCTTTTGGGTTGATTCCAACTCTCAAAAATCACATTTAACCATACCTTTCAGAATATATAAAAATATATAGGTTTACTTGCAGAAATAATATTCAAGTAATAAAAGAATGCTACATAAGCATTTCTAGCCACTTTAATTAATTAAAATAAAAGGGTAAAACCTTATTAAATTTTGACACCACTTTAAATCACATTCCCATGGACTACAATATGTGGTGATGACATGTGTCAACATGATCCCATGTTGGGTTTGGAGAATATTAAATCTTAAGTAGTTTTTCAATGAGTAGAAATTACTTTTCTAAAAATAAAAGGAATTAAACCAAGCCTTAACCTTGTAATGTTAGGGATGATGCTAGATCATCCATAGGACCATTGTGTGTGATGATTCCAAGTAGTTAAGTATTGTTTGGTGATTGTGTACCTCGTATTTATTCATAGGCGCTAGTACCGACCAAGGATACGAGGAGGAAGGAGGATACTACGAAGAAGAAGCCGAGGAGAACTTCAACCACTGCTCTGCACAAGGCAAGCTAGTAACCTTGCAAGCTAACACTTGCAATTTAGCAAGCTTATACTGATATTGATGCAAGCTGATACTATACCTATTCAAGCCTTACTAATCAAGTTGACCTATGCAAGCTAACCCTTGCAAGATACCCTACTGATGCAACAAACCCATACTTGTTCTATGACTACTATATGCCTTAAGCATATGTGATCATACCCACTTGATAAACCAATCCTAGTTTTATGTGCAAGCTTCTTACTCTATTTCTTTATCAAAGCTTACTTAGAGTTTACTTAAGTGAGTGGTAGATATTGGAAAGACGCTGAAGGTTGCATAAAGAGCATAAAATTTGGCCTAAGTTAGAAACCTTGGCATCAGCCTGAGACATGAGGTTGTACTTAGTTGAAACTCCATTAGTTACCACCCCTCATTAGTACTACCCCCACCTATAGATGCTAGTGCTAAGCATAAAACTTGATCAACTTTTAGATGGGGATACTTGGTGGAAAAATGGTTATGAAAACCTTGGAATGATGGATCATTCTATTGAAATGTTTTGGACATGTGTTTTCCAAACACTTGAGAATTTTGGTGATAAAAATGTTGAGGCATGAGCCTTAGCCCTTTTTAAACTGATGGTTGTCTGGATGCGATACCATTCCAATTTTATCGTACAACCACAATACCCGAATATTGGGTAGGGCTTGACTGGAAACTTATATTCCTTAGTATTAGTTCCCTCACGGCCAAGGTCTGAGATGAGGCTACCTTGTGAAGATTGTCCACCTGTGCAGTACCCAAGATGACAGTTGGTCATGGTTGGGAGGCCAAACTCACAGGAGAGGTGCTTATACTAGGGAGTGTAATCGAAAGGTTATGATTGATTATCCGCATACTGAGTATGGTGAATTCAGGATTTGTTCCTGACAGATGTATCGAATGTTGTGGTGAAAGTGTACAATCTCTGCAGAGTGTCAAACTATTCGAATAGCCGCGTCATGGACATGATTGGAGTGGCCATACTGTTCCCCCGTCATACTTTTCAAAATGACCTATGAAATGAACTAAGACTTTGACTTGACCACAACAGAGTTGTGATATGAAATACAAGTTCCCCGTTAGGAGTTATAAAATTGTGACTAGCTTTAGAACTTAGTAGAGATAAATCTGGGTTTTGCAAAACGACCCTAGAGCCTAGTGTCCTATTATCCAAAAACCCCTTTACCTATTAGTATTAGTTTGCGAGTACTTAAAGAGTACTCATGGGTTTATCCCTGGCTATTCCCATGGCCAGACTATGAAGAGGAGTACCTAGAAGATGGACCCCAGGAAGGTTACGACAACTAGGATCATCTCCCATCGTCAGCATTGCCTGTGACCCCGAAGATGGAGCTTCGCCTACGCTACCGTTATTAATACGTATTCCGCTGCTTGATGTTGTATTAAGAACTGGATCATGAGATCCCTATTTGTGTAAGAACTTATGTATCGTTTGTAATGGATGATGTACTATGGTATCCAATTCTGTTATGTCTCGCAAAAATGGTAATCCTGGGATTGCGATGTATGGCATAACATGCATCTAGGATTGAAAAATCAGGGTGTTGACAGATACAATGTCCTAGTTTGACTTTTCAAACCTGCCTTTTGAATTTCAATTTGGAGCTTAATTTATTTCTTGCAAATGCCCAACCAAGTGACCTAGGACATGATTCAATGATTCGAAATAAAATACAAAGACATGTTCATCTGACTTTGGTAGTAAACATCTCACTTATGCATAGCATACCAATGTTTAACAAAGGACAACTTGGGTTTTATCCCAAACCATAACTTTATATGGTGTCATTTCAACGGATCATGATGGAGCTCTTTTTAGTGGAAAAATGGTAGTCACTAAAGCTTTTAATCTTTAAAATATAACGGCAGTTTTATGAATTACACCTTTCATATTACCATGTCAATTAAGGTTTCATTGCATATCTCGATTATTCCATACTCATATGGTGTTTCGAGAAACGCAAATCCATGGAACGATTCCTCAAATCTTAGGTGTTATGCTAAACTCGTAACTCAAATATCTTCCTTTATGATCCTATCATAAATTCTTTATTTTCTTGTTACATTGATTTTTCACTTCATCTTGAAAGTCTTTGAACTTTCAAATGTTTCACACTTCATCCTTATTAAGTAAATATTCATATATTCACACAAATTTTTGTATAAAGCATATGAAGTTGAAATCCATCGCACTTGACTATACATAATGGACTCCATACAACAATATGTACAAGTTCCAATAAGCTAGTCATTCGTTCCCTTTTGGCCTATGAACGAAGTTTTAATTATCTCTAGAAAAGTTTCACAAGCGTCATTTGATCAAAAATCAAAAGACTCCAAAATTCCATCCACATGGAGTTTCTTCATGTTTTCTTTCCAATATAATTTAAAAGGCGATGTCACTTCCTAAGTGATCTTTCTTATCAATTGTCTTTCGACATTTTTAGCAATAGTTTTATGGATGTGATTTATCCAACGAGGTTTGTAAATCATCCATCTTTTATGGATTACGGCAATTATTTGAACAACCCTTTTGTTCTCAAAATACCCGATAAAGCAAATCTTGAAGGCAAGCTTTGATGTTAATGAGCAACACAACAACCCTTTATTTGTTCTCGATAAACATCATCACATATTCTTTTGCTAGTTACTTAGGCCATTGTAGTTCATGAATTGTGTTGTTACGTATGACGATTCACACCAACAAATTCAGTATCCAATACTTAAGAACCACATTGTTTAACAAGCAAAGAATATAGCCATAACATGTATATCCTCTATATACCTAAGCTAAACAATTATAGTCTTTTCTTTTCTGCCATATATTTATGAGATTCTCTTCTAGTATTCCCTTTTATGTTTGAAAGAATCTATCAACATCAATAGTGGAGCCATACACATGAAACATCGTCCAAAGCATGTATAGTTAAATACCAATGTCTTTGGACTTGCACTTTGAAGTAGATCACCATCATCAAATGTTTGGTGTTCTTTCAAATTCCATTCTTTAGTAATCTTTTAGTGTAGTAAACATTTTACCTACATCAAAGATTCATCCTTATCATGAAACTATTCATGATCAAGCTACTTTAGCTTATAACAGTGAATTGTGAGTATAATGTTTCTCTCCAAAACCTTTTGGAGGATCAGGACGACTAGCGTCTCCAACCTTTTGAAAATTCCCATCAAATATGAGATCATAAACTTATCCATATTATACTCTATCATGTTGTAATCAAAACATCGTTTCATTTATCGCAATATCTTCCACATATGATGTTCCTAGATAACCTTGATATTAAAACAATCTTTTGAATATCAAGAATAATGGAGATAAACATGATACTTATATACTAACACTGGAATTGCTACTTTCGATTTAATACCAATTATTAAATTTCACGGAGTAATCGGAACTTACTGAAAGTTTGCAATAGGACTTTTAAACTTTAGATTAACACTTCAAAACAATACGAGACCAGTTCGTAAAGTAACTAACCAGAACTCTATAGTTCTATTATCTCAATTATAACTAAGCGCAAGGTGGTAAACGGATGCCAATGACTACAAAAACTATGCAAATTCACTTTGATTTAATTTATGATAAATAGTGTTCAACTTTTAATCATATTGTTGTTGAACTCCCACTCAAAACAATATCCCTCACATTGTTTTAGTGATTACATGAACCAAATCCACCACATCAAAACCGATCATCACGAGAGATGATGTAGCTTCAAAGGTGAACAATCAACATGTTCATCATATCTACTATATAACTCATGCTTTACCTTTCGGTATTCCGTGTTCCGAGACCATGTATGTACATGCTAATATCATCAAGATCAAACCTTAGCTTCCACATGAGCAAATCTGGCTTGCTCCCATTGTATACACTCGCAGAATCTAACACACCCGATCATCACGTGGTGCTTCGAAACAACGAGTCTTGGCAATGGTGCCTACTAAGGATGAACACTTTATAACTTGATATTTTGTGAGAGGGATCATCTTATAATGCTACCATCGCGATCTAAGTAATACAAGATGCATAAAAGGATTAACATCACATGCAATTCATAATATGTGATATGATATGGCTTTTCTTCTTATGCTTCCGATTTCCATCTTCAAGCACAAACATGATCTCCATCATCACGTCGTGGCGTCAAGGTCAATGGCACCACACCATGGTTGTCGTCCACCAGCATCAACTATGACAACTACTTTGAATAATAGACACGCAGGTCTTAAAGAAATTAAAAAGATAACCATAAGGCTCCTGCCGGTTGCTGACTTACAATAAGGAACATTGCATACATCATATATAATCACAATCATGGCCATATCACATCACAACACACCCCTGCAAAACAAAGTTACACGCCTCTAATTTTCTTTGCATGTTTTACGTGGTTTGGGGATTTCAATAAGTGTCGTTCTAACTTATGAACAAGAACCACAACGTTGATACTAGTACTGTCAATCACCCGTTGTAAATTGAATCTTCACTATGTTGGGAGAAACAGGCACCTGCAAAGCCACTTATGCAATACAAGTTGCATGTAAAGTGTGGATCAAGTCTCATGAACGATGTCATGTAAGGTTAGCCCGGGCCCCTTCATCCCACCATCCCGCAAGATGCAAAGTACACAAGAAGCAATCGACAACAAAAGCATCAACGCCCACAATGATGATTGTGTTCTACTTGTGCAACATATCTACATATAGACACGACTCTGATACCACTGTTGGGGTTCGTAGCATGGAAAACAAAAAAATTCTACCGCATGCACACAAACAAGCCAAGATCTATCTACTAGATTGTAGCAATGAGTCAATTAGAGTACTCACCCTCGAAGATTCCAAAGCGGTTAACGAGAGCAGATTCTCGTGGGTGATGTAGTCGTACACTTGCAGATCTCAAGATCGCATAGACGATCCTTCAGGCGCTGCGTTTCAACAGGGCTTCCGCAGTCGGTCACACGTTCGGTACTCGATGAAGACCTTCCTCTCCCTTCTTCTAGCAGACAGCGAAGGTTGTAGTTGTCCCTTCGCGATTCCGGCAGCACGACGGCGTGGTGTCAGAAATAGAGGGAAGATCCTGCAGGGCTTCGCCTAAGCCGGAGCAGGTTATGGGAGATCTAGGGTTTAGAGGGCCGGATAGGAGGAGGTGGAGTCAGCGGACGATAGGGCGGAGGCGACGATCCGGTGGCGGCGTTAGGTGGCGGCAGCGCTGGGCGGCAGCTGGCGGCGACGACGGTGGTGTGGGGTGGGGTTGGTTGTGTGTAGCCTTGGGGCACCCCTCCCCTCTATTTATGAGAGGGAGGGCAGCTTGGGAGAGGGGAGTTTGAATCCTTGTCCAACTCCCTCTCCTAGTTGGCTTGTGATGGAGGGAAAGAAGGATTATTTCCTTCCCCCACTAGGATACATTGTCCTAGTTTGACTTTTCAAACCTGCCTTTTGACTTTCAATTTGGAGCTTAATTTCTTTCTTGCAAATGCCCAACCAAGTGACCTAGGACATGATCCAATCATTCCACTTATCCATGACACATTCATGTACCCTTCCCCTTCCGGTCCGGTGAACCTTCTAGACCCTTCTAGAACCTCTCCGAGGAAAACATCGGAATCATTCCTGAACTCCAAAATTGGACTTTCCTTATATGAATCTTATTCTCCAGACCATTCTGGATCTCCTCATGATATCCCGGATCCCATCCGAGACTCCGAACAACATTCGGTCGCCCTACTTACATTCCATATCTACTAAACAACATCGAATCCTTAAGTGTGTCTCCCTACGGTTCGTGAATTATGCAGACATGACCGAGACTCTTCTCCGATTGATAACCAATAGAGGAATCTGGAAATTCATATGGCTCTCACATATTTCTACGATTACTTCGCGATTGAATGAACCACTTACATACGATACTAATTTCCCTTTATCTCGCGATAGTTTACTTATCCGAGGTCTGATCGTCGGTATCTCTGCATACCTAGTTCAACCTCATTACCGATAAGTACTCTTTTCTCGTTCCCGTGATATGTGATTCCTTGTGATCTAGTCACATGCTTGCAATCTAATTGGATGGAATTCCACCGAGAGGGCCCAGAGTATATCTATCCATCATATGGATGTACAAATCCCACTCTTGATCCATGTGCCTCAACACATACTTTCCGAACACTCAATGCCACCTTTATAGCCACCCAGTTATGGTGTGGTGTTTGATGGCATAAAAGCATCCATCCGGTGATGGTGATTAGCATGATATCATGGTCGAAGGAATTAGGTTACTATGTATCAAAAAGCTTATTGCAAACTAACTATTGAAATGACTTGATCTATATGCTACGCTTATCTATAGGATTATGTCCATCAACCATTCTCCTAATGATATGATCTTGTTCATAATAACATCTCAATGTTCATGATCAGGAAACCATGATCATATATTAACCAACAAGCTAGTTTAACAAGAGGCTTTACTAGGGACTCTTTTATGTTTACAAATCACACAAGTATTAATGTTTCCGGTTAATAAATTATAGCATGGTATGTAAACATTTATCATAAGCATGAAGATATGATAATAACCTCTTTATTATTGCCTCTTGGGCATATCTCCAACAGTTATCAGTAAGCTTGTTACTCCACCACATAGACATGCTACACACACTGCTACTACTGCTGAATTTGAAACTGCTTTTGATACTCATGATGTTACTTTTATTGTGCTTGATGCGAGTGGTTCATTAGGTCCTTTCCTAGATGCTACTATGGCTAGTCTAGGAAATACTAAAACTCCTAGTGAATACACTGTTACACAAGTTAGCTCACCTGAGTCTAGAGAGAGATATGATATTAATGATGGTTACATTGAGTTTACTGATGAATTTATTGAAGAGTGCCAAAACACACATGGTACTAGTGCTATTAAGAGACTCCTAGTGAGACGCACCATTATTCCTAAATTGTCCTCTGATCCTAAGTTTGCCACCTCTCCCATAGATATTAAAGATAAAGATTATGATTTCTCTCTTGATTTATCCTATTTAGACATTGTTGAGAAAGAACCTTTTTATGGGATTGAAAATGAGAGTGTTGTGGCTCATATGAATGAGCTTTCTACTATGAGTGCTTTATTTTCTGATGATTTTAAGATGCGCAAGTACTTTGTTACTAAGATATTCCCTTTTTCACTAAAAGGAGAAGCTAGGGCTTGGTTTAATAGATTACCTCCTGGATCCATTGATAGTCCTGATTGTTTGATTGCTTCTTTCTTCCAGAAATATTTTCCTCCTAGTGCTAGACATGCTGCTTTGCAGAGACTTTTTGATTTTAAACAGGGAGAAGAAGAGAAATTGCCTGAGTCATGGACAAGGTTCTGTGCCTTGATTCATGCACATCCTGGATGTCCATTACCTAAAAATGAGCTTATTGATATTTATTATAATGGACTAACTGATGATTCTAGGACATACCTAGATAGCTTTGCTGATTGTGTTTTCAGGAAAAGAACACCTATATATGCTAAAGAATTAATGGCTAAAATAAGCAAGAATTATGATGATTGGACTTCAACTAAGCTAAATACACCTGAGCCTATTACCCATGAACCATTTGTGCCTGAACCAGTTCCAATACCAACACCAAAGAATAGGGGAATGATTGCATTAAATGATGAAGTGATGAAGGAAGCTAAGAAATGTCTTAAGGAGAAAGGTATTAGAGCTGAAGATGTGAAGAATCTACCTCCTATAGTAGAATAATGTAAGCCAATTCCCCACTCATCTACTATTGAGGTACACTCTCTCCACTTTGATGAAGGTGATATTCCCTATGGTAAGCCTCCTGATCAATGCTTAGAGGAACTTGACACATTTATTGTTAAGCAAGGTAATTTTAATAAACAAGTTTAGAATCATTTATTGGAAAACTCTAGAGATATTAATGAGTTGAAAGATATTGTGGAAAGAACTTCTAATGATGTTAAAATGCTTTGTAAACACTTTCAAATGGTTCAAACCCAAATTGTTCAACTTGCTAAAGTACAAAAGGATATGCTAGTTAATGTCTCAGGAGATAAACATGCTTATGGAATTAGAACTATGAGTGTTATAGCTACTCAAGATCCTTTATATCCTGAAGGACACCCTAAAAGAATTGAACAGGATTCTCAATAAGGTGAAAGTAGTGGTAGTCCTCGTAAGAGAAAGAAAAAGAAACACAAAATAGTTGAGGAACCCTCTGAACCTGCTGTAGATCCTAATAGTATATCTGTATCTGATGTTAAAACTGAGAGTGGTAATGATAGAAATGATACTCCTGATAAGGAGGAAGTTGAGGAAGAACTTGAGAAGCACACTAAGAACACTAGGTACACTAAGGAACATTTTATTGCTAATAAACATGGTAAAGACAAAGAACCTTGGGTGTAGAAACCTGTGCCTTTTCCCAATAAGAAACACAAGTCAAAGGAGGAGGAACACTATAACAAGTTTTGTGAGTGGATGAAGCCTTTATTTTTGCAAATTCCTTTGACTGATGCTATTAATTTGCCTCCTTATTCAAAGTATATGAAGGATATTGTCACTAATAAAAGGAAGATTCCTAATGAGGAAATTTCTACTGTGCTTGCTAATTATTCCTTCAATGGTAAGGTTCCAAAGAAACTTGGTGATCCAGGTATACCAACTATTCCTTGCTCTATTAAGAATAATTATGTTAGAACTGCTTTATGTGATTTGGGAGCTGGAGTTAGTGTTATGCTTTTTTTCTCTCTACAAGAGACTCTAGCTAGAAAAGTTAATACCAACTAATATATATTTACAAATGGCTGATAAGTCTACTACTATTCCTGTTGGTATATGTGAGGATGTTCGTGTTCAAGTGGCTCATAATTGCTTGGTTTTAACTGATTTTGTTGTGCTTGAAATGCCTGAAGATGATAATATGTCTATTATTCTTGGGAGACCTTTCTTAATACTGCATGTGGTGTCTTCAATTGTAATCAAGGAAAACTAACTTTTAATATTAATGACAAAGAGCATACTGCTTATTTCACCAAGAAGGTTGCTAAAAGCTATTACCTGAATTCTATTAAAAATATTGAGAGCATCAAGATTGGAGAAATATATTGTCCCATTCCACAAGAAGGTTTTGGAACTATTATGATTGGGACCACTGCTATCAAGTTTTAGGTAACATCATCACTTTGTGGAATGAAAAGTTTTGCTTCATATAAGATTGTTTTGGTAACAAGACTTGATCAACCTTGTTAACAAAAGGATTTTAATGAACAGAACAATGTTTTCACTGTGGTTATACTTGCTCACTTCTACTTCTCTCCTTCCTAGTCTTTGCTCTTTCTCTTATTAGCTTTAGTTTTGCTAGTTGCTTGCTTGTTAGAGTGTCTTAGAAATTCTTTAGTTTTGGTTTTTGTTTGCTTTTGCTTCTTCTAAAAAAAATCTTTTCCGCGAGAAAATCACTTTTCATACCCTGAAAATTGGCCAAAAATAAAGTATCCCTAAAAACACCAGAAAGTTCATATTAAATTTTTTCTCGAAATACGGGCAGAGGGACACCTGGAGTGGCCCAGGGGGACCCCCAGGCCAGCACACCCCCTGGTGGCACGGCCAGCCCCAGGGGCGCGCCTGGCATGGGTGGGGCCCACCTGTGGCCCTCCAAGTTGCCTCCTCCCAGCCATCTTCTTTATCTCTCTCAAGAGACACCGAAAAACTTTCTCAAGCTTGAGTTCTTGCTGTTCTTGCTCCCGAATTTCAATCTGCTTGCTTAGCCCATCTTTGCTGCTGATTTTTGGAGGGATTGCTCCTTGGTATGTGCCTCTATAAAGGTCCCAACCTTTAATAAGGTAGAGATCCCTGTGTTTATAATGCAAGTCCCTGGATCAATAGCTAGCATCCATAGTTAAGATGTAATATCAAGAAACAAAGGTCATAGTACAAATTTATAACCAGGCATAAAATATTTCATTACATCTTACATAGCTCATTTGGCTATCACATTACAATGCAACAGAAATAACTATGTAGCATGGAGTCCTTCATCTTCAAAGTGCCAAAGGCAATCATGTTGGTTGTAGACTTGTAATCCTAATCAACACACTTCACTAACATCAATCAAACCTGCAACATAATAAGTTACAGCCACAAGGGTCAATACATTTGAATTGTATTGGCAAGTGATACTATGGTAGTATAGTGGAGTCTATCATCTATATGCATTTGGCTAAGTGGAGCTTAGGCTTGCTTTGCTCAAAATAGATTTTTCCTTATCATTTGAAAACACTAAGTTTTTGTTTGGCAAAATCAGCCGAGGCATCTACCAATCATTGATTGAAGATCCTTTAACCCTTGTTCAACCACAAGTTTTTAACTTGGAAATTGGGATGAGGAGATTCTTGATAGCTTCCATGTCTTGATGCTCAAATTGTCCATTGTCGGGGACACGACTAAGTATTTAGATTTTACTCTATCGAGAGGTGGTGCACTTTCCCCACAAGACTCGACATGCATCGAGACAAGATCTTTCAGAAGACTTCCCTTAGACCAAAATGGACGCGTTCCCAAACCTATCACCCCCTACCACCAACTGTCCATTTGGCTAAGTTATTGCAACCTATATGATCCAGGCAGAGCCCATAATGCCATGTGGCTGCACTAGAAGCTTCTTAACATATGGCATCTCAAATCCTTTTGTTCCTGGGTGACATTCCACAAGTGAGATACACAAGTTTTCACCAATTTACTGGCCCTGTGTAACCACTCAACAAAAATCCATCCAAGTAATTACCATTCCACCCAGGTCATTAATTCACTTAGTAGTTTTATTAAGCAAAAACATAAGTGAAAAGACTTAGCAAAATTTCCATAGCATGTATATATAAACCACCCTTTGCTACTAGCTATGCTAAGCATGATAGTAGTAGGAATCTTAACTTAGGGAAAATTCTACTAAGGCATCAACTACTAGGATTTCCCATGGCATAGTTAACACTTAGAAAATTCATGCAAGTCCTACTTAGAAATATCACTAATGCATAGTGAAAATATTGGGACAAAAGTATGGAGCACCACTTGCCTTTTTGGTAGAGAATATAAGTTCACTCCTTGTTCTTGCAATAGTCACAATCTTCAAATTTCACTATAATTCAATCAAGGCACAAATTCATTCTACCATTCAAGCAATTCATCACATAGAATAATAAAAACAAAGCAATGCATGCAAGCATGCCAAAGATTGTTTAATTTGAAAAAGTGGTTTCTATTAGGCTATAAACATTCTAAAACATCCATTCGTCATTTATAAAAGTGGCAAGGTCATTTGAAAACAAGTTAGTGAAAATGGCCATTTGAATCATTCTTGTTTTTCCTAGAAATGATTTAAATCAAAGGACTATTTTCTAGTGTTTGCCAAATATGTTTTTAAACACAAATGTTTGTGTTTTAAGGTCAAGTGTTTAATATTAAACCATTTGCCAAAGGTCTCATCTAAAAACCAGTTTTAATCAAAGCAATATTTTATTTTGTTGGAAATGCCTTTAAACAAAGTAATAATTTTCTAGGGTTCACCAAATATATTTTTAAATACTAAAACTTGGTGTTTAGGGTCAGAGAGTTTAAATAAAATCATTTTCCAAAGGTTTTACTCAAAAAGCATTTTTAAAACATAAACAATATTTTTATTTAACTAGAAATGCTTTAATTAAAAGATTTATTCTTTAGCTTCACAAAATACACATTTAAATCTACATGTTGGTTTCTATGGTCAGTAGGTTTAAAACAATCCATTTACAAAATATTTTACCCTAAAAATAATTTTAGAATCAATTTTATACACAAAATAAGCCTAAGCAAGTTTCTGCAAAAACAATCGATTTTACAGAAGCAAAATACTAACAAAGTGCATGGTTGGAAAGTTCACATTTTTATGAATCCGGTGATATAAAATTTGTAAAATTTGGATGTGTGGATTAAAAGTTATGAATTTTGCAAGTTTAAACATCTAATAGAAATGTTTCTATTTTTAAAACATAACTCAGGCCACGTGTCAAAATTTTAATGGCTGATACCGTTTCGGCAGGATCGTGAAATACACGCCGTAGGATTTAAGTTGATCTGTGCGGATCAGATGGATTCGTACCCCTTCGGGTTAATTTTAATCTCACGCATCCGATCTAGATCTAACGGCCCAAATCGAATAACCAAAAACGGGCGGCGCTGGCGGTGGTGGCTGGCGGCGGAGCGGTCTGGCAGTGGAGTCACCAGCGATACAGGAAGCGAGAGGATGAGTGGGGAAGCTCACTGAGTTCGCCGTGGCGTGGGGATGCTCGAGGTGTCCTTGGTTGGCGAAGGGCGCTGGGGGTCGACGGGGATTGCTCGCCGGAGTTCCTCACTGGCTCGGGCACGCACGGTTCTTGTCGAAGACAAGCCTGCAGATCACACGCGGTTGATTTGCGAGTACCTGGAGATTCAAACGACACAGGCGGGTAAGATGGTGTGAACTAGCAGTCGAGGCATGTACTGATTCATGTGATAGAGCTCACCGGAGATGTTGCAGACGGCGGTGGTGAGGAGGCGTCATTGTTGTCGACGTTTCAAGGCGCGTGCGAGTGAGTGGATGATACTGGGAGATGCAAGGGATGAT
This sequence comes from Avena longiglumis, assembly GCA_030063025.1. Lineage (NCBI taxonomy): Eukaryota > Viridiplantae > Streptophyta > Magnoliopsida > Poales > Poaceae > Avena > Avena longiglumis. Next base: position 425,547,780 of record CP125978.1, read on the forward strand.
GGGGATCACGCTCATGTGCTCTGGGGGCAGTGGGGCTGGCAGTGGTTTCCGGAATTGTCGTCGGAGTCAGTGGGGTTCACGTAATAAATTAGAGCAGCCTATGGGCAGTGAGTGCGTGGCGTCTGGGGGAGAGGTAGAGGAGACGCGGGTGATTAAACGGGTATGCTCAGGGGCAAGAATCACGCAGCCAGTTACGCGAATTGAAGTGCGCATTCAATGGCAGAAACAGCCGCGCGGTTTGGGGTAGAAGGGGTCTGCGGGTGGGGAAGATGACTGGCAGGTGGGGTAGCCTCGTCAGCGAGAGAGAGGGAAAGAAGGTGGGGTCCAATTGTCATTGACTGTGCGGGTTCATACGTGAGTAGGAGAAAACGGTTCGGGGGAGAGGAGAGAGGTGGGCTCGCTGGGCCAGTTGGGCTTTGCTGGGCTGGGCTGATTCTTTTTATTTTTTCTTCCTATGTTTTCTTTCTCTTTTTCCATTTTTGTTTTGTTTTGATTTTAAACTATCATTTGAATTTAGATTTTATTTTCAAATCTTTTCCAAATTTTCAGTATGTTCAAATACTGTTTTAAACATGTATTTTAAGTCCATTTTTAAAATAATTATATTATTTACACATGGTTTGTTATTTATTTAAATAGACAATTGTTTTTATTCAAAAAAGATTTACTTATATTTTCAAATTCTTTATTTGAATTCTAATTTTCACTAAACCTTTTTCAGTAGGTTTTGTTTATTCAATAGGATGTTAAATACTTCACTTTGAATTGTTTGAAATATTTTTAATATGATTTATTAATCATTTAAATTGGGAAAATGTCTTTATTTAAATCAAATATGGTTTTAATTCCATATATATTTTTATTCAAATAATTCTGTGATTACTTTTAAGTTAATTAGATAACTTTTATTCCTCTTGGGTAAATTCCAAATTATTATTTTCACATGATTTAATTAATCATTTACCTAAGGGATTTTGTCTCCATTTTAAATAGAATTTAATTTGGTTAATGCCATAAAATTTTATTTGGACATTCTTTATCCCTTTATTTCATTTGGATTATCTCTATTTCATTTGCTTATGGATTTGGCCAAGATTTAATTTGGCCTTTCAATATTCCTTATTTCTTTCTTTCTTTCTTTCTTTCTTTGACTTATAAAATCCATATCTTTTTATTTATAGATCCAAACTTGGTGATTCCAATTAGTATAATTTTATTATTATTTTTTTATCCTTTTATATCCTTTGAGGATTAATTTCTCAGAATTTGGTATGGATTTTAGATAGGACTTTTATTAGCTTTGGAAATTTAATTTCCTTATCTTATTAAATTCATAAGTTTTTATCTATGGCTCCAAATTAAGTGAAACCAATTTCTATGGTTTTATAATATTTTTATTTGTCATTTTTTATCATTTATAAATGTTTGTTGATAGATTGTAATATGGATCAAATCCATAGTATTAGAGAGATCTTTGAAATGATTTTCTTCCATTAGGGTTTTAGAGTTTTGGTTTATTTTCCAAGTGTTTAAATTTCAAGATGCATTTATGATGAATGCATTTCACTTGATTTGAATTTATTTGGATTCAAATTTTATTTCAAGTTTTTTCATGATGGGTTTTGATGTTTCAAATTTGAAATAAAAGTTTCTTTTCACCCTAAATTTCAACAATTATTTATTTTTTTTATTTATTTTTCACATTTCAAAATTTGGAAAATTTTGGGATGTGACAGGCTACCACCCTTAAAAGAAATCTCGTCCCGAGATTTGGGAAGGCTAGAGGTTACAAGTTGGCTTCAAGACAACTAGGGTACTACCTATCGTGGTATTGCCGACGAGTACGCCATGGAGGGGTCCTCACAGTGCGTGTTTAGAGACGTGGGGTAAGGCGGACGGTTGACGGGTAGTAACAGCCTTACCTGTGTTCGATCCCTAGCGGTGGCGGAATCCTACTCCTGCTATAAATCACTATAATGGCAATACGTCGAGTTACAGAGATTAGGTTCGCTGTGCGAGGTGACTAGAAAGTCTAAGTTATCGTGCCCTAAAGGCTCCCATAGGCCCGACTTATATAGTCGTCAGATCCTAGGGTTACAAGGAAAAGTCCTAGCCGAACAGGTTACAGAGTTCTACACCGTCTATTACTAGTCTTGTGTATCTTGGACTCCAAGGCTCCGGGTACGCTGGTGACTCCACCGTAGCCTTCCTTTATCCGGCATGGGCCTCCCTTCTGATCCATCAAACTGGGCCGCCCAGCAGGCCATAGGCCATGCTACCGACTATGATACACCCGGGTTAGTCGGATAAGAAACATACTATGAGGATACCCATATAGCATATCCCAAATAGTATCCCTCGGAGAACTCCGAGATCTTGCGCCGTCTTGCCTCTTCCCGTGGAATGCTCCGTCTAGATGGATGTCGGCAAATAGTCAAGCAACATCTTGTAGTCCTCCCAAAGAACCCTGCAAAGATTTTCCCCGTCTTCTATGAGTAAGTCGGAGAAATATTGAATCTTCCATCGTACACTCCCGTTGTCGGATTAAATCTGTCTATGCCGGAATCTTCGATGGGACGGCTCATCTACCATGTCAGTTAAGGCGACGTAGGATATAGGTCAGCGACGCCTCGTAACTCACACATGAAGAGAACATAAGTGTGGCATCCCGCAAAACCACTACTAGAAAATCGCGTTGTTTTTGTGCATTGCATCATCATGACCGCATGCTCATGTCATCATGCCACATTGCATTTGAGCATCGTCATCATCTTGCATTTGCTTGCATAAAACTATTTTCGGGAAACCTAATTTGTTTTCTAAACGCCCGTCTTTGTTCAACACGCAAACCCGGGTCTCCGGATTATTTTGTTTTGTTTGCTATCGGTTTGCAAAAGTCCGGTTTGACATAAATAAAATAGTTAATTATTTTTAGTTGGGCAGTCGAACGGGCCGATTCGACCCGAACGACCACCCCCAAAATAAAACGGTCCACCTCAAAATCCCTAGTCTACCCAGACCTATTCTACCCACCCCTCCTCCACATCACCCCCACCAATCCCTGGCTGCCACCTCACCTCTCCTCTCTCCCTTACCCAACCCCAGCCCGCCACCTCAGATGGCCCCATCCCTCTTACCCCACACCCCTTCCTGGACACAGCCCACACCCCACCCACACACGCACGCAACACACCGCTGCGCCCACAGGCCCCACCACGCGCCTCGCGTTCCTCTTCCCCGCACGCGTCCTCTCCCGCTCCCTCTCACCACCGCGCGCTCCCCTCCCCTTCTCGGCTCGCTCGCCCTCCGCCCCTCCTCTCCGGCGCTCTCCCTCCCCTCTGCCTCTTCGGCGCGCGGCCACCGCGGCCCCGCACACCCCCTCCCCGCCGGCCTGTACCTCCCCGACCACCCCCTTCCACGTCCGCCTCCACCGCTGGCTTCGCCCACCGCGCCCTCCCCTCCAGCCTCCTGCTCCGCCGTCCGCCCCGTCCCTCCCAGCGGCGCCCTCCCCAGCCGGCATGCCCGCCCAACCTCCCGCACCGGCGCTGCTCTGCCATCGCCCGGCCCGCCTCCGCTCCGGCCACCCTCGCCCTGCAGCCTCTCTGCCGCGCCACCCCATCAAGCCCCGGCCGCCGACCACGCCGATGACAGCTGGTCTGGCGCGTCCGGCATGGCGTCCTCGCCTCTGACCTGACCTTTCGGTTCCTGCATATGCACGGCTTGCGAAACTCCACGCGCGGCCTTCGGCATGGACTGGAGCACCGCCACGCGACGTCCCCCTCTGCTGCTCTGCTCCCCTACCACAGCGCTTCCGCTCTGCAGCGGCCTCTGGAGACCTCCTCCTGCGGCCAGAACCCCCCTTTGCATACTGCCTTGCGAGTCCGCCACCGAGCCAGTTTGTTGTCATCCGTGTGTGCCCCAGCCAAGGTGTTCGAGTTAATGTATGAATGGGACACGGGCCTCGTGTAGCGTCTGTTTAGTGTCTCTGTCGTGTTTTGGTGATATGTCTTTGGTAAAGACTATTACGTCTCGAGTTGACGGATCATTGCCAGATCTCCTTCCGTACCATGACCCGAGCCGTCGGCGAACCGCGAACGAACCGGAGATCTCCGTCACGGAACCACAAGGCCTTTGGGTGGAACCGACAAGATCTACCTCACGGAGCACCAAGAACTCCTTCCACGGAACCGAAGACCGATCCCCGAGACCCTCGCGCCAAGATCTCCTTCACAGATCGATGACCGAGACCGAGACCGATCCTGGTGTTTGAAGCGAACCCGAGATCGCCTCACGGGACGAACCGAAACCCCGATCTGTCAACACGGATGCCATGATCTTCACACGGACGCGAGACCGGACCCGGAGACCCATGATCTTCGCCCGAGAACAATAAGGCCGTTGGAATGGAATCGACAAGATCTACCGCGGACGACAAGTTCTACTTCACGGGCATGGGCGTCAAGATCGCCTCACGGAATCGAACGCGGACCGACAAGATCTTCGCGATAAGATCGGCACCGACCGGAAGAATCGATCCCGACACCGAACCAAGTTCTCCTTCCCGGAAGCATGGACGCTCGTGCGACAAAATCTACATCCTCGATCCGAAGACCCTAAAACCCCGGAGTCCGAGAACGATCTTGTCGAACCCTGGACCTGAGACCGAACCCCGAACCCCGGAACACCAAGATCGCCGAACCCTAATCTGTGACCCCTATCCGAGACCCCTATCTTTTTAATATATGACATTGTCACTTGTTGCATATAAATTGATCATATTGCATACATCTTCATTTGGTTTGGGGGCCTTATGCCGATTCACCTAAAAATAAATATGGGACCCATGTGCGGGCAAATCTAGTCGTATATTGGTCCCATTTAAATTTGTGTAGCGAACCGGTGCTACTTTTTGCCATGTTAAGACAACATTTAAAATGGCGGGGGTTCTAAATAACTTGAACCATCTATTTAATTGTCGGGACCCCCGGTTCCGCTTAATCTTGCCTAATTGCATCGCACCTTTGCCATGCCATGCATCATATCATAAGCATGCCGATCTTTTGCCGTAGTATTAAATATTGCATCCGGTGTTTATTCTAGTGTCTCGCTTCTTCGCGGATAAGGCCGTTGAGTTGATGTGAGCTTCGCCCCGATCTTCGGTTGAACCTTCGACAATGTTTCCAGGCGAGCATCTCCCCCTTTCTACCTATCTTACTTTTATAGTATTTGTTTCCCTCCTGTTGATCTATTGCTATCTGTGTTGCGATGCTCTAGTTTTCGTACCCGTGATATCCCTCGCAGCCTTATATTGCCTTGGACACATCCTATTACCTGTTGTTTGGTAGATAGTTGCACTTGTGCATCGTAGTCGCGTGCTCAAGTGCTACTGCGTGTCGTCTAGTACCACAGTTGTTGGAGTATTGCCGCCTGTTTGATGTTGGAGATGATCATGGCTTTACTTATCGTTCACTTTAATTACTGTTTAAAAACTAAAATTGAAGTAAGTAAGCAGAGGCATCGGTGGGTGATAGATAATATTTGGTTTCCGACCGCCCACTTGTGTCCCATAGGACCCAGTACTTGATACTGTTCCTTGATTTATCGCTATCCACATCGGAGGATTATGGGACCCACGAGCGAGCTTGATTCAGTCTTATTTCTTGGGGCCACAAACTAGTTTGAGGTTTTATTTACTATCTGTACTTATGCCATGCTACTTTGCTTTATTTACGATTGTGCGAGGCACCTTGTCTTTATTTAGGTAAGCGGAATATTTTCAGTGTCGACAAGCCCAGTTTGGGTTCCCGATCGTTCTGACCATTGTCGCAAACCTTGAGTCCGTCTCGAGTCACTGGCTTCGTTCGGGTCTACTCAATGGGTGGCCCTGGAATATTTCAATCCTGTGATTGCTTTGTCGTGAAGGCCTCGTTGGGTTTTGATTTGGTTTTCGAGGTTGATCGGCGTGTGTTGCTATTGGTGCACCCGGCCGGGTAAAACTTTCTCAAAGCCATGTCCGCGGTTATGGGCGACTTGGAGCCTGATATCTCGATCATAGACAAGCATAACTAAAGTAGTGCTATAAATTTGACTTTATAATGACTAGTAATCAGCTTCACTATAATGGAATGGCTAACTAAAACTGCCCACAATTGCTTGTTTGGTTTGTCGCTTGCGACAATTGTATCTGACTAGTAAGTATTGCAACTACAACGGATTGGCTAAATAAAAGTACCAACAACTGCTGGGTTTTGGGGATATCTCATGCTAATTGTATCTGATTAGTAAGTGTTGCAACTACAATGGAATGGTTAAATAAAAGTGCCCACTGCTTATTTTTATCAGGATGATTATCTAAACTTGACTAGTAATTGCTGCAACGATAACTGAATAAATAAAACTGCCAACCGTGTGAGTTCCTCGGTTGACTCTCTCGGTTGGTATCGAGGGGGAATACCAGGATGGGTTTGTTGGTGTTAGACTCAGGTTGGATCGAATAGGTCTTTCTTAACCCTCTCTGATAGCCGCCAGCTGTATCGAGTCTCTATAGGTTGTATAGTGCATGTTGCCGCTGCCGCTCAGTCCACCATACCTATGTAGGCGAGGACCGGCGAATTCTAGTCTCGCCGTGTCTTGGCCTCGATCTTGGCAGCTCCTCTTTTTCCTTTGCCCTTTGTCGGCACCCCTTTTGTTTAAGCAGGTTTTGAGATCGACGTCGTTAGCAGGGTTACCCTTCCGGCTTGGCCTGGGCAAGGTTATGGACGCCATTGGTTATTCTTCAGGGCTCTTAGCCCCATTTGCATCTTGTCCGTAGTCGGACGCTGTATCTTTACAAGGTGATTTGGATCTTTGTACCGTATATCTGTATTCTTGACTCCTTGAGTCGTGTTGTATATATATCATTACGTGGGTCCCATCGAGGACTGTTGTGTAATGTTATTACCGTTTTCCACCGCGAAAGTGCTGGTGGGCACCTTTGAATCGTTTCTATGCGGGTTTGGCGGGAATCGCTAAAACTTTCATAGGGTCGATTCGAGGGTGTTCTGAGTGGTATCAGAGCTCAGCAGTTGCGATACCCCACAAGTCCAGCCTGTAGGATAACCTAGCTAACGGCCGCAGTAGAGTGTCAAAACTATTTTTGCAAAATCGGTTGGATAGCTCTGATTAGGTCTGTTTTTACTCCTTACCCCTCTGCTATTCTCCTCTTACCTCTACGCGTTTTGAATCCACCTCGTATCTTTTCTTCGAGTCCAGGATTTCTCGTGGTTGGGTTTCCGTCGTACCTTTAGGTTTCGCTTCCTACTTTGGTAACGGTGTTGCTACATCGGGTCTTCATGCTATCCGAGGAATCCTTCGTCTGGTGGACTTCTCTTTGTTCCTTCCCGTGCCTTCCGGTGTTTTCCGACGCGACGATATCATCTACGCCATATCCGATGCAGAGTCTGCCTCACTCCTTTGTTTCCGAACCTCGATTGTCGAGATCTTCAGTCTGATTCCGAGAATGGTTGCACGCTTTTCCACTGATTGCGCGGAGTAATAGTTTGGGTGCGTGATGGATTGGCCCCCATGCCGACTACCCTTTCTATTCGCTTTTGTACATTGAAGTGGATGAGAATGTATCGGTTCCCTCTTTCCATCGAAGCTAGAGGTGGCTTTTATTTGTTAATGACTCTACCTTTGACCTTTTGTTCCCGGAGTGTTCCCTCGACGATCACGGACAACGACCTCTTGTTAGTGGTGTCGCGAGGAACTACACGAAGTGAGAAGACGCAGACCGCCGACCTTCTTCCCGGTACCATGAGGCGGATCTCGAGGGCGAGATCCATTGTTAGTGGTGTCGAATTGTGGCATTCCGCAAAACCACTACTAGAAAATCGCGTTGTTTTTGTGCATTTCATCATCATGACCGCATGCTCATGTCATCATGCCACATTGCATTTGAGCATCGTCATCATCTTGCATTTGCTTGCATAAAACTATTTTCGGGAAAACCTAATTTGTTTTCTAAACGCCCGTCTTTGTTCAACACGCAAACCCGGGTCTCCGGATTATTTTGTTTTGTTTGCTATCGGTTTGCAAAAGTCCGGTTTCAAATAAATAAAATAGTTAATTATTTTTAGTGGGGCAGTCGAACGGGCCGATTCGACCCGAACGACCACCCCCAAAATAAAACGGTCCACCCCAAAATCCCTAGTCTACCCAGACCTATTCTACCCACCCCTCCTCCACATCACCCCACCAATCCACGGCTGCCACCTCACCTCCTCTCTCCTTACCCAACCCCAGCCGCCACCTCAGCTGGCCCCATCCCTCTTACACCACACCCTGCTGGACAGCCCACACCCCCACCTTTACGCAACACACACAAGCCACACCGCTGCGCCCCGCCACAGGCCCCACCACGCGCGTTCCTCTTCCCTTGACGTCTCCCGCTCCGTCTCACCACCGCGCGCTCCCCGCCCCTTCTCGGCTCGCTCGCCCTCCGCCCCTCTCGGCGCTCTCCTCCTCTGCCTCTTGGTAGCCCTGTACCCATGACCCACACCCTCCCTTGACTGTACCTCGACCACCCCCTTCGCGTCCGCCTCACTGCCGTGAGCTCGCCACCTTCCTCGCCCTGCCTCCCCTCCAGCTCCGTCCGGCATTGAGCCGCCTTTCCCAGCGCCCTCCCCTCGCCCGGCATGCCCTCAGCGCCTCCCGCCCGGCGCCGCTCCCGCCATCGTCGGCCCGCCTCCGCTCCTCCGCGACTACCCTCCACCAGCAGCCTCCCTCTGCCGCCACCCCATCAAGCCCAAGCCGACCACCGCGCCCGATGACACCTTGCTGCGTCCGGCCGTGCCGCGTCCGGCCGCGCCGCGTCCTGCGCCCCTGTCCTGACCCTGCTCGGTTCCGCCCTGCACGCCTGCGGCACCTGCGAGCTCCACCGCGCCGGCCTTCACAGCATGGACCGGGAGCACCGCCGTCGCGACGTCCCCCCCCTCTGCGGCTCTGCTCCTCCCCGCCCTCGAGCGCCTCCGCCTGCTGCAAGCCGGCCTCGCGGGGACCTCCTCTGTCTGCGCCAAGAACCCCCCCGCTGCACTTACACTGCCTTGCGAGTACCGCCACCGAGCCAGTTTGTTGTCATCCGTGTGTGCCCATCCGCAAGGCGTTCGAGTTAATGTATGAATGGGACACGGGTCTCCGTGTAGCGTCCTGTTTAGTGCCTGCTGTCGTGTTTTGGTGATATGCCTTTGGTAAAAGACTATTACCGGTCTCTCGAGTTGACAAGATCATTGCCAAGATCTCCTTCCGGGTACCATGACCCCGAGCCGTCGACGAGGAACCGCGAACCGAACCCGGAGATCTCCGTCACGGAACCACAAGGCCTTTGGGGGTGGAACCGACAAGATCTACCTCACGGAGCACCAAGAACTCCTTCCTGGAACCGAAGACCGATCCCACCGAGACCCTCGGCACGCCAAGATCTCCTTCACAGATCTGATGACCGAGACCCCGAAGACCGATCCTGGTGTTTGAAGCCCGAACCCCGAGATCTGCCTCACGGGACCGAACCCCGGAAACCCCGATGCTGTCAACACGGATGCCATGATCTTCGTCACGGACGCCGAGACCCCGGACCCCGGAGACCCCATGATCTTCGCCGCAGAACAATAAGGCCGTTGGAATGGAATCGACAAGATCTACCGCCGGACGACAAGTTCTACTTCACGGGCATGGAGCGTCAAGATCGCCTCACGGAATCCGAAGCGCGGACCCGACAAGATCTTCGCCACGATAAGATCGGCACCGACCCGGAAGAATCCGATGCGCCCCGACACCGAACCAAGTTCTCCTTCCCGGAAGCATGGACGCTCGTGCGACAAAATCTACATCCTCGATCCGAAGACCCTAAAACCCCGGAGTCCGAGAACGATCTTGTCAAACCCTGGACCTGAGACCGAACCCCGAACCCCGGAACACCAAGATCGCCGAACCCTAATGTGTGACCCCTATCCGAGACCCCTATCTTTTTAATATATGACATTGTCACTTGTTGCATATAAATTGATCATATTGCATACATCTTCATTTGGTTTGGGGGCCTTATGCCGATTCACCTAAAAATAAATATGGGACCCATGTGCGGGCAAATCTAGTCGTATATTGGTCCCATTTAAATTTGTGTAGCGAACCGGTGCTACTTTTTGCCATGTTAAGACAACATTTAAAATGGCGGGGGTTCTAAATAACTTGAACCATATATTTAATTGTCGGGACCCCCGGTTCCGCTTAATCTTGCCTAATTGCATCGCACCTTTGCCATGCCATGCATCATATCATAAGCATGCCGATCTTTTGCCGTAGTATTAAATATTGCATCCGGTGTTTATTCTAGTGTCTTGCTTCTTCGCGGATAAGGCCGTTGAGTTGATGTGAGCTTCGCCCCAATCTTCGGTTGAACCTTCGACAATGTTTCCAGGCGAGCATCTCCCCCTTTCTACCTATCTTACTTTTATAGTATTTATTTACCTCTTGTTGATCTATTGCTATCTGTGCTGCGATGCTCTAGTTTTCGTACCCGTGATATCCCTCGCAGCCTTATATTGCCTTGGACACATCCTATTACCTGTTGTTTGGTAGATAGTTGGACTTGTGCGTCGTAGTCTCGTGCTCAAGTGCTGCTGCGTGTCGTCTAGTACCACAGTTGTTGGAGTATTGCCGCCTGTTTGATGTTGGAGATGATCATGGCTTTACTTATCGTTCACTTTAATTACTGTTTAACAACTAAAATTGAAGTAAGCAGAGGCATCGGTGGGTGATAGATAATATTTGGTTTCCGACCGCCCACTTGTGTCCCGTAGGACCCCGAGTACTTGATACCTGTTCCTTGATTTATCGCGCTATCCACATCCGGGAGGATTATGGGACCCCCCTGAGCCAGAGCTTGATTCAGTCTTATTTCTTGGGGCCACAAACTAGTTTGAGGTTTTATTTACTATCCTGTACTTATGCCATGCTACTTCTTTATTTACGATTGTGCGAGGAGCACACTGTACTGTTTAGGTAAGCGGAATGTTTTCGCGGTATCGACAAGCCCAGTTTTGGGTTCCCAGTCGTTTACAGCCATTGTCGCAAACCTTGAGTCCGTCTCGGAGTCAGCTTAGTTCTTGGGTCTACTCAATGGGTGGCCCCTGAAATATTTCTGAATCTGTGATTGCTTTGTCGTGAAGGCCTCGTTGGGTTTTGATTTGGTTTTCGAGGTTGATCGGCGTGTGTTGCTATTGGTGCACCCCGGCCGGGTAAAACTTTCTGAAAGCCGTGTCTATGGTTATGGACGACTTGGAGCACAGTATCTCGATCATAGACAAGCATAACTAAAGTAGTGCTATAAATTTGACTTTATAATGACTAGTAATCAGCTTCACTATAATGGAATGGCTAACTAAAACTGCCCACAATTGCTTGTTTGGTTTGTCGCTTGCGACAATTGTATCTGACTAGTAAGTATTGCAACTACAACGGATTGGCTAAATAAAAGTACCAACAACTGCTGGGTTTTGGGGATATCTCATGCTAATTGTATCTGATTAGTAAGTGTTGCAACTACAATGGAATGGTTAAATAAAAGTGCCCACTGCTTATTTTTATCAGGATGATTATCTAAACTTGACTAGTAATTGCTGCAACGATAACTGAATAAATAAAACTGCCAACCGTGTGAGTTCCTCGGTTGACTCTCTCGGTTGGTATCGAGGGGGAATACCGGGATGGGTTTGTTGGTGTTAGACTCGAGTTGGATCGAATAGGTCTTTCTTAACCCTCTCGATAGCCATTGTATCGAGTCTCTATAGGTTGTATAGTGCATCTTTGTGACCCTCGATCCACCATACCTATGTGGCGAGGACCGCAATTATAGTCTCGCGTGTCTTGGCCTCGATCTTGGCGCTCCTCTTTTCCTTTGCCCTTTGTCGGCACCTTTTGTTTAAGCAGGTTTTGAGATCGACGTCGTTAGCGGGTTACCCTTCCGCTGGGCTCAAGGGTTATGGACGCCATTGGTTATTCTTCAGGGCTCTTAGCCCCATTTGCATCTTGTCCGTAGTCGGACGCTGTATCTTTACAAGGTGATTTGGATCTTTGTACCGTATATCTGTATTCTTGACTCTTTGAGTCGTGTTGTATATATATCTGTTCTGTGGGTCCCATCGAGGACTGTTGTGTAATGTTATTACTTCGTTTTCCACCCGCACGAAAGTGCCTGGTGGGCACCTTTGAATCGTTTCTATGCGGGTTTGGCGGGAATCGCTAAAACTTTCATAGGGTCGATTCTGAGGGTGTTACAATAAGCATATCCGCTTTTCCTGCACGAGCGATACGAACCGTTGGTGGCGACGGTCAGAGACGTGGCGAAATTACCGCGCATGTTCAAGAACATGTCGTCTACGCGGCAACCGTCCGATTAGCTGCACGAATCTTGACACAGAGTAAGATAAATAGAGACCGTGGGACACTTGCCACTTTTTCACCCCATTCTCCTGCGTCATCGTCTTCTTCCTCCAGCCGCGCGCCTCCTCGAGCTCTCCGCGAAAACCTCGAGAAACCCTAGCCTCTTTCCTGCTCCAGTCGTGTCCTCTCCCTCCTCCATGGCTAGCAGCAGCTCATCCCCATCAATTGCGGCGTCGAGCGCCGCGCGGCCAGCCCGTCTGTCGTGCCCCAGGCCTGGTCATCCCTGCATCGGCGGTGATAGAAACCACCGGCGGCGACCATAAAAAGGCGGCGCTGGAGCCCCTGGAAGAGGAGCCAGACTCGCACAAAGGCGATTGGTGCGGCTCGGACATCACCGACCACGACCTCCAAGAGATGTTCGCTGAGGGTTACCTCCCTGCGACGGAGGGGCTCGCCTGGCGGGCGGCGCCGGCCGGCGAGGTGACCCCCTCTCCCCAAGCCGGAGAGAAAGTATACCTCAAGGCGCAATTGGTACGCGACGTTTCTCTACCCATCTCCCACTTCTTCCTGTCCGTCTTGAATTACTTCAAGGTCCGACACCACAACCTTTCCCCCAATAGTATCCTAGTGCTTAGCAACTTCGCGGCACTTTGTGAGAGTTACCTAGGGATTAGGCCTAGGTTAGATTTGTTTGTGTACTTCTTTACCATCAAACGTGAAGCCGGACACAGCAAGGAGGAGCTTAGAAACTGCGGCACCATAAGCTTCAAGATCCGTCCTGGCCGGCGGTTCCCTGACATCGTCGGCCACGAGTCATGCAAAAATTGGCAGCGGACGTACTTCTATGGCCCCGACATTCCTTTGTCGGGCCGAGAAGTAATGTACCCGGACTTTGTGGACGGAGCCGCCACCGAAGTCCCCACATGGCGGTCCCATGCCTCCCTTCCCTCCGACCTCAACGCTTCTCGAGCAATAAGGCGGATCGAATGGTTTGTAGATTCGGGTCTGACCGGCTTGGACCTAGCCATGTGCTTGTTCATCAGGCAGATCCAACCTCTGCAGCACCGTATGAAGCTTATGCACGAGTATACCGGCGACCGAAGGGATACCCTCCGGATCTCCGAGGACAACTTCTCGAGTGACTCCATCAAGTTCCGCCTTAAGGACATCGTCAAGGTGAAGGACAAGAAGCGTGGCTTCTCCCTCACCTACGACATGTTCGTAGACGGAAAGTGCCCAAAGGTAGACATTTATTTTCCGTGTATGACATTGCTCCAGTTTTTCCGCCTTGCCAATACCATCGTGTCTAACACGATGACTTCTCACTTAACAGCTTAGCGATCTAGAGGAGGGCAACCTGGCCGCCCAAATCTACGATCCCAAGATGAAGGAAGTCACATCTCGTGTCCGACGATGATGCCCCGTTGGCACGAAAGCGGAAGAGCTCCACCTCTAACGCTGTCGACGGAGGCAAGAAGAAGAAGACGGAGGGTGGAGCCTCCAAAAAGATTACTGCCGCCCTGGAGGCGGAAAAGAAGAAAGCCACCGGGATGTTTGCCAAAGCGCCCCCCTAGTGTAAGCTTCTTATTTTCCGACATTGTCTTGTTTATCTGTCTTATTCCTGTACTTATGCATTTTGCACGTTTTAGGAAGAAAGCCACAACCAGCCTCAAGAAGTCCTCCAAGACTCTTGGGGCTTCTAGAAATATCAAAGATATGCTGCATCGCGAATCTTCCCCCGCCATTGCCCCTGCTACTCCTGCCGTCAAGCCCTCCTCCGCTCCGACAAGCTCCCAAGCCCAGGAGGCACCAGGCCCTTCCGCTATGGAAGTGGATTCTAGCGCCTCTACCGAACTCGCAATTGTCGGCGAGCAGGCGACGCAGGAGAGTGCTGCTCTTCAAATGGCTAAAGCTCCGGCTAAGGATGCCATCGATAGAGGCAAGGCGGTGGTGGGTGCTGGTACTTCTGCCGAAGGCGGCGCCTCTACTCCCCAGAAACCCCTCGAATTGCCGAAGATTATCTTCCCGGTGCTTACGCCGGGTAGCACAACTATGGTTCCTGGAGGAGTGTCGTCATCTCTGACGTGCGGTCTTGAGGAGCTACTCCGTCAAGCGGACATCTTGCGAAGTAACAGCGTTTCCTTTGGCAAGCTACTGGTCGAGAGTGCTACAAACCTCAAGATCATCGCACTTGTAAGTTTTACTTTACCTTTTGCATTTCATATGAGTATCCCACTGTAGCCCCCGAGGATGTAGACAGAAAACCATTGGCTTTGCATCTATATGCTCTAAGAGTGACTAAGTTAGAAAAAACTCTCACTGTAGCCCCCAAGCATTTAGATGGAATGAATTATTCCAACTAGATGCTTTAAGAGTAGCATACACAGTGTTCATAATTTTAAGTGATGTAGCCCCCAAGCCTCTAGTTGTAACTGAATTATTTCCTACTAGATACTTAAAGAAAAGCTAAGCATTTTCCGAGTTAAAACTTTATACTGTAGCCCCCAAGCTTCTAGTTGAGAACTGAATTAGCTCCGACTAGATGCTTAAAGAAAAGCTAAGCATATTGCTAAGTTAAAAACTCTCGCTATAGGCCCCGAGCACCTAGATGGAAAATCTCCGACTAGGGGCTCCAAGTAGACTGAACAACGACTTGACTTTGTATTTGTTTCCACAGAACGAGAATGCTCGGAGGGGCATGGCCAATGATAAGTACCAGAAGATGCGCGCGGACCTTGAAGCTGAAAAGGGTAGAACCGCCATCTTGAAGGAACAGATCATCAAAAACAAGAGTCTGTTTTCTTTTTGCGCATTTCCGTCTTACTTTTGTGCCTTCCTTCTTCGAGTACTCACTGTGTACTTTGTTTTCTCCGACTTGCAGGGCATGTAGCCAAGGCCAAGGATATTGTCGAGCAGTCCAAGCACATCCAGCAGCTGGACAGCGAGAACAATATCCTTAAGAAGGAGAGGGAAGAAATGTTGAAGATGCACGAGGATTCCATGAAAGCCCTGCAGGACTCCGCCTCCGGTGAGATCAATCGCTTGAAGGAGGAGCTTGTGATCCTAAAGGATCAGAAGCAAGCTGTCGATGAGCAAAACCTTCACCATAGCGAGGCGTTTAAGGTCCTCCAACAAGAGAAACAATCCTTGGCGGATGTCGTCTGGCAGGCTAAGGCCAGCATCTTCAGTAAGTATCCTCCGCCTTGTAGCTCTGTAGTCTGGGTACTTAGAATTTTTTAACTCATGCAATCGTTGTCAGAATTTTCAGCGCCCCTGGGTTTAACCCGCTCGCCTCCTTCGGACAAGGAATGCATGATTCTTGCCGGCAACTTCATCAACACCGCCATCGCCCAAGCCAAGGAGATCGTAAGCCCTCAAATTTATATCAAGGCCTCGACTCCGTGGTGAAGTACTCGGAGATTCAGCCGAGCCCCGAGTGTGTCATGGTGGAAAGCTTCATGTGCACGGCCGCAAGGATGGCGTTGTCCATGGTGAAGGCACACTATGAAGGTGCCGACATCGACACGGTGACATCTGGTATCCCCGACATGGATGATGACGGCAAAGAGATCGATCACGAAGCCATCCTGTCATCACTTGCGGGTTATGACACCAGGGTTGCCGAGTTGGTGGATGTCGACGTCTTCGTGCCCAGCAACTTCCTTGACAACGCCAACCCTAAATCCTCCGAGTCTCCTCACAGTGGTGACGCTGAGGGTGAATCTCCGGCTGGTGATGATGCAGCCTCCAAGTCCCCTGCACCAAAGGAGTGAAAAAACACTTTGTAATTCTTGTTTCCCCTCTGGAGTGTGCATTGAAAAAAAAAACTTGGTGATGTAATCTTAAGGCGAAAAACAGTGGTTGTCATATCCTGCTACTTAAGGATTAATGCCCAGTATGTATATATTTTTTAAGAAAGTGTTGGCTTATCCGTTACTCTGGTTCTTATGCTTGACTTTTCATGAGTCGGAAGACTCATTGTCAGAACCATGCGCTTAGGTGATGATACCCAATGGCACCGTCAATAACCTTAGCACAAAATCGCCGACAATAAGTGCCCAAAGTCCCTACTCCAGAATCCACATAAAAACAACAAAGAACGTGTAGACCAGAAAACTTAAGCTAACGCCCGTAGGCGGAATTTTCACAAGTGCAATCGCAAAGCTTGTGCATAAAGGTTTATATGATCCAAAAATGAACACTAAAGGAGGTAAAAGACTCAGCAATATGAGTGAACCAAAGAGCTTTATTTCATTGATCATATAAGAGGTACACAATTAGATAAAAAATGCTAAGTGTAGAAAGGACGTAGCTGTGCTATGTTTCATGGCCGATCAAGCTCCGGGTAGTCATCATCCGGGTCACGTCGCTTACGCTTATGATCCTCGTTGGGTCTATCCTTTAGCTCACGATTGTCGACAAGGTAGTAAGACCCATTGAGCAGCGCCTTGCTTATGATGAACGGTCCTTCCCATGGCGGGGATAATTTGTCTGACTTCTTCTGCTTAAGTCGGAGTACTAAATCCCCCTCTTTAAACGAGCGATGTCGGACGCGACGACTATGGTAGATGCGTAGCTTCTGCTGGTAGATGGCGTATCTTTGGCATGCCAAAACGCGCTCCTCCTCGAGAAGGTCCACATCTAGGCATCTGGATTCTTCAGCATCATCTTCATCGTAGGCGGCAACTCTTGGTGCATCGTGGAGGATGTCGGAAGGTAGGATAGCTTCTGCTCCATATACCATGAAATAAGGGGTGTAGCCGGTGGATCTGTTGGGTGTAGTTCGTAAACTCCACAGCACAGATGGCAATTCTTCCGCCCAGGCTCCAGCTGCTCTATGTAGCGGTGCCTCAAGACGTGGCTTGATTCCCTGCAGAATTAATCCATTGGCTCGCTCAACTTGACCATTGGATTGTGGGTGTGCCACAGATGCAAGGTCAAGTCGGATGCCTTTGTCCCAGCAATAGGCCTCCACTTCTCCGAGTGACAAGTTGCTTCCATTGTCGGTGATGATGCTATGTGGGAGACCAAATCTCACCACTAGATCCCGGACAAATCTAAGGGCAGTTGCCCCATCAAGCTTTCTAATGGGTTTAGCTTCTATCCATTTGGTGAATTTGTCAACTGCTACAAGCAGATGCATAAACCCACACGGTGCCGTTTGCAACGGCCCCACCATGTCTAGCCCCCAGACTGCAAACAGCCAAGTTATTGGTATTGTTCACAATTCTTCAGCAGGAACATGTGGTTGTCAGGCATAATACTGGCATCTTGTGCACGTCTCAACCAGCTTGTCGGCGTCCGCCTTCACGGTCAGCCAGTAGAATCCTTGCCGGAAGGCTTTCGTGACCAACGATCGAGGAGCGGCGTGATGCCCGCAATCTCCGAGATGGATTTCGCATAGGATTTCCATACCTTCTAGATGGGAAACGCACTTTAGGTATACACCAGTAGTGCTCCTTTTGTAGAGTTGCCCATTGATTATGGTATAACCCTTTGCTCGCCGTACTATTTGCCGTCTTTCAACCTTGTCGTCGGGCAAAGTTCCGTGTTCGAGATATTCCATGAACGGTTTTGTCCAACGCGGAGGGATCTTTGTCACCATGTTGATGAAAGAATCAACTCTATCCAGGTTGTCGATATCGGCGCCCTTCACGGATGGTGTGCGTAGATGCTCTAGGAAAACTCCTGGCGGAATTTGCTTGCGCCCTGATCCAAGTTTAGACAATAGATCAGCCGCCTCGTTTTGCTCCCTAGGCACATACTTGACTTCGTAGCCCAAGAAGATCTTGGCTATCTCGTCCACTTCGTCGCGATATGCCACCATCATAGGGTTTCGCGCATTCCAGGTGCCAGCCAACTGCTGGGCAACCAAGTCGGAATCTCCACAGCAAACTATGCGCTTGATACCAATATCCTTGGCTACACGCAGTCCGTGGATGAGTGCTTCATACTCCGCCATGTTGTTTGTAGCCTCGAAGTGGATCTGCGGAACGTAGTGTAGCTTGTCTCCTTTTGGTGACTGTAGAAATACACCAGCCCCTGAGTCGTTGAGCAGCTTTGATCCGTCAAAGTGCATCACCCAGTACTCTGGTTCTGGCAACAGAGTGGCATCTGGCATCTCCGTCCAATCTGCAATAAAATCCGCCAAGGCTTGTGACTTGATAGCGTCGCGTCTTTTGTAATTGATCTCGAAGGCGGCAAGTTCAATGCCCCACTTTGCGACCCTTCTGGTAGCGTCGCTGTTGTTGATAATATCGGACAGTGGAGTCTTGCTCACTACTATGATTGGATGCTCCTGAAAGTAATGCCTCAACTTCCGAGAAGCAAGGAATACTCCATAAGCTATCTTTTGGTAGTGTGGGTAACGCTGCTTGGACTCCGTTAAGACCTTGCTTACATAGTAAACTGGTCGTTCAACTCCGTGCTCGTAGCCTGGTTCCTTTCGCTCTATCACGACGACGATGCTGATAACCCAGTTGGTTGCCGCCATGTAAATTAACAAGGGCTCGCCAAGCTCGGGTGCTGAAAGGATGGGCGCTGCGGAAAAGAATCTCCTTGAGCTGCTTCAATGCTGCATCTGCCTCGTCCGTCCATGTGAATTTGTCCGCCTTCTTCAGCAACTTGTACAGTGGCAGAGCCTTCTCTCCAAGTCGGCTGATGAAACGACTAACTGCTGCAACACTACCTGTTAGTCGTTGGATGTCTTTTAGGCATGTCGGACGGTTTATGTTTAAGATGGCTTTGATTTTCTCCGGGTTGACCTCGATTTCGCGCTAGGAAACGATGAAGCCCAACAGTTTGCCGGCTGGAACCCCGAAGACGCACTTCTTAGGGTTGAGCATCATGTTGTATTTCCGAAGATTATCAAAGGTTTATTTTAAGTCGGAGATTAAGTCATTTGATTTTTTAGAAATCACCGTGATATCGTCCACATAGGCATGAACGTTCCGACCAATTTGGTCGTGAAGGCAACATTGCATCGTCCGCTGGTAGGTAGCACCTGCGTTTTTCAGCCCAAAGGGCATCGTGACATAGCAAAACGTGTCGTACGGGGTAGTGAACGAAGTGGCCAATTGGTCTGACTTCCTCATCTTGATCTGGTGGTATCCTGATTATGCATCGATAAAACACAAAAGTTCCGAGCGTCAATGACTTGGTCAATGCGAGGCAAAGCAAACGGATCTTTGGGACATGCTTTGTTCAAGCCGGTGTAATCAACGCACATTCTTAATTTATTGGTTCCCTTTTTTGGGACAAGTACAGGATTGGCCACCCATCGGGTGTGAAGGGCTTCTCGGATAAACTCAGCCTTAAGTAACCTAGCTATCTCTTTGCCAATGGCACGTCTCTTCTCATCTCCGAAGCGTCGTAGAGGTTGTTTAACTGGTTTACATTTTGGATCTATGTTTAAGCTATGCTCTGCAAGTTCCCTAGGTACACCTTTCATGTCGGCAGGTTGCCAGGCATAGATGTCCCTATTCTCACGGAGGAACTCGACGAGCGCGCTTTCCTATTTGGGATCCAGGTTCGTCCCAATGGCGATGGTCTTGGAGGCATCGCCTACCACAAGTTCCACCGGCTTGGTCTCGATGGCGGCCTTGAACGCAGGAGTGGAGTCGGAGATCTTCTTCTTCGATGCGGGCATCTCTGAGTCATTGACCTTGCTCTAGATCTCCTTGAATTCTTCGCTGTAGAGGACAGCTTCTGCAACGGCTGCTTCATTGATCTCGCAGTCCCTTGCCTTGGTAAAGCTTCCGGATACGATGATGACACCGTTTGGTCCGGGTATCTTGAGCTTGTTGTAGACGAAGCATGGCTTGGCCATGAACGTGTGGAATATGTCGCGGACGAATATGACGTGGTACACGCTCTTGAAGGGGACCACCTCAAAGGTCATGCGCTCTTGGCAGTAATTATTAACGTCACCAAAGGCTACCTGATGCGTAATGCACCCAAGGGACCGAGCCTCCCGTCCAGGAACTACGCCATGGAACACGGTGTTAGTCCGCCTTAGGTTTGCCTCCGTCAAGTTCATTTTCTGCAGTGTATCCAGGTACATGATGTTGATGCTGCTTCCACTATCCACCATGCACTTGGTGAACTCCACGCCGTTAATCAATGGGTTGATGACCATGGCGTACTGGTTCTCCGTGGGCACAAGGTGCAGGTGGTCGTCTGTCCCAAGTGATTGGAACCTTGACCAGCGGTATTGGGGGCCCAGGGGAGAGTAGCCATCAGGATCCTTAGAGGTCTTGTTGTCGGACGGTGGGGGTGCCAAGGAAAGTGTGGTAGACAGGGGCCTTCTTTGCGAAGGGTTTATTGCCCTTGTCGTCGCTCTTGGCGGCGTGCTTGGGGTCAACGTCCTCGTCCATGTCACTTGAATCCTTGGACTCCTCCTCCTTCTTCCCCTTGCCCTTTCCTCGCGGTCTGTTCTTCGACTTTGCTTAGCGGACTCGGGTCTTCCTTGAGGTCGTTGGGAACTTGCGGTGTCAATTGGTATGGGTGGCCTTGCCGTTGGCGTCGAGGTGTACGAGGCACGACATATCGCGGTACTCTTCGTAGGTTTGGGGAACACAGAGCGGCGCCGAGTTGGTTTCACTTCCTCGCTGCTGCCCACGGCCTGCTCCTCTTCCTCGGCCACGTTGCACGCCTTCTCCTCGTCCTGCAAAAGTCATGGCGACCATGTCGGTAGATTTCTATTCTTCTGGAGCGGTTTTCCGCTTTGTACTGTTGTTCCTCCGAGCTTGAGTTTGAACGGCAGTTGCCGGCAAAGAGCCACGAGCATCGTCGTCGGCAGCTGCGAACTCACTAGCTAACTGAATCATCTGATTCAAGTCAAGCTGATGATTGTCCTGCAAGCGTTTTAGCTTATGTCGGAGTAACGTGCCTCTTTCCAACCCATCGATGAAGGCGGCCATGGCGGTCTGGGCATGCACTCCTGCACAGGAATTCTTCATATCCAGTCAGCGGGAGAGGTAGGCGCGAGATGTCTCGTCTTTCTCTTGCATGCACCGCTGTAGATCGCCCACCGTGCATGGACGCTTGTATGTACCCTCAAAGTTATTGGTGAATGCTTCTTGCATGTCCAGCCAGTTGTAGATAGATTTCTCTGGCAAGTCGTCGATCCATTGACGGGCCGTGCCCGCCAACATTAACGGGAGATACTTGACGACGATGTTGGGGTTGCCTCCGGGAATCTCCACCGCGTTGCCATAGTCCTGCAACCATGTGGCAGGCTTGGCGGTGCCGTCATAGGGCTTCATGGTCTTGTCAATCCGGAATCCTTTGGGGTAAGTTGCGGACCGTATTGCAGGTCCAAAGCAACGTGGTCCTAGGTATGATCCTTCCCGGGCCTCGTACGGCTCCGGTTTCTTCTTATTTTTGTCAACAGGGGATGGGCTGCGCGAACGACGCGGACCGCTCCGCCATGGTGACTGCTTGGTGGCGACGGAGGCGGAGGTGGCGCTGGGTTAGCCTTCTTGCTGTTACCCTCCTGCGACGCTTCGCGCCTGTCACGGTTGCCTGTCGGACGCGGAGGGTCATGGCACGACCTGCTCTTATGTCCTTCGTTGTGCTTTCCATCATGGCGGTGCATGCGCGTTATCGCGGATAGCGATGTCCTGCTTTGGAGGGCATATCCATACGATGGTGAGTCTTGTAGTCTTCACGACGCCGGGGATCGATGGGGCGATGGGCGGCGAGGTTGGGCTCTTTCTCCGTGGTCGGAGGATATGGGGATAGCATCCTTCACATTACGCACATCCTCCGTCTTCGTTACGATGAACCCGTCCGCGATCCGACATCGAGGAGATATGTCCCTTGGCGGTTTGTCTTGGCTAGATCGGCGAGCGCTAGGTCGACTCAAGCCTCGAGAGGTGGCCTTTTCTGTTGCTTTACCGCCTTGGCCACTAGGTCATAGACCATTCCTTTGCCTCGGCGATCTATCACTCGAGAAGGGTCTTGGCGGCGAGGTTAAGGAGTGGGGTGGGCATCACCTTGCCTTCCTTGTCAATGTATGGCTTGGCTGTGCCGAGGAGCCCATCCTAGGTTTGCGTACACGGGATCGTTGATGACGCAAGCGAGCCTTCTTAGCCTTGCTTTGGGCGAGTCTTGTACTCGGCCTCCATTTCTCTAGCTTTTCTATGGACTTCTGGCGTTGACGGATCTCGATCTAGTTTAGCGCCTTGCTCATGATGGCTTGCGCTTCCTCCGAAGTTCTGGCACTTCTCGTCAAGCGAGTCACGTTCGGATATGATCAGGTTAGTGGCTAAGCGAGGAGGTTGCGTACATCACTCTATCGGTGGAGTAACATGGGCTCTGCCGATGTAGATGCTTGGGCGGCAAGTTTTGCGGTGTTGTTGTTGCTCGGACGGTCTTGAAGTTCCTACGGCTTTGCCTTTGGATTAGGGAGGAGGCATGACTCTTGCGCGATCATCGTCGGCGCAATAAGTGGCCCTTCCCTTATCCCGGTAGCCGTGAGGAGCTTGCCCGGGCTGGTCTTCATCCATCGTTGTCCCGATGGTGACGAACACGCCTCGAGACATGACGGTGTTATTAGCTTGCTCGTCGCCCGAGTACTCCTCCTCCATCTCCTGCATGGCGGAGTCTAGCTCCTCTGGACTGAAGTCTATCTCCTCTGAATCTGCACTGAAATCAGCATAAAGTGCGTCAATGACAGAGTCGGAGGGTCCCAGGACTTCCTCGATGACGGGCGGTGGAGGTGCAACGACCTCGACGATGACTGGAGGTGGTGGCTGCTTTGCGATGGCGGCCGAGGCGGTGGTGGTGGCTGAATCGGAGGTGCTCCGTCAATGGCGCCAGCTGTCTAATTGCCGCTTGACCTCCGCGTAGTTGTTGACGGTGTTCACCATGCCTTCGAAGGTGAGGCGTCCTGACGCCTGTTGCCGTCTTAGAGAATGTCGGAGAAGCGTGCCGTGGTCCAGTCCTTCCACAAAGTGATAGATGGCATCATCATTGGGGTAATTGGCCAGGTCGGCCCGTATACGGAGCTGTTGGAGATATGCCCAAGAGGCAATAATAAAGTGGTTATTATCATATCTTCGCACTTATGATAAATGTTTACATACCATGCTAAAATTGTATTAACCGGAAACATTAATACTTGTGTGATTTGTAAACTAAAATAAGAGTCCCTAGTAAAGCCTCTTGTTAAACTAGCTTGTTGGTTAATATATGATCATGGTTTCCTGATCATGAACATAGAGATGTTATTAACAACAGGATCATATCATCAGGAGAATGATGTAATGGACATACTCCTATAGATAAGCGTAGCATAAAGATCAAGTCATTTCAATAGTTCAATTGCTATATGCTTTCCGATACATAGTTACCTAATTCCTTGACCATGAGATCATGCATATCACCTTTACGGATGGATGCTTTGATGACATCAAACACCACATGGCCCAGGTGGCTATAAAGGTGGCATTGAGTGTTCGAGAAAGTATTGGTTGAAACACATGGATCAGAGTGGGATTTGTCCATCCATATGACGGATAGATATACTCAGGCCCTCTCGGTGGAATGTCATCCAATTAGCTTGCAAGCATGTGGTAGCTCACAAGGGATCACATATCACGGGAGCGAGAAAAGTACTTATCGATAGCGAGGTTGAACTAGGTATGCGGAGATCTGGCGATCATAACCTCGGATAAGTAAACTATCGTGAGACAAAGGAAATTGGTATCGTATGTAAGTGGTTCATTCAATCATAAGTAATCGTGAAATATGTAGAGCCATATGAATTTCAGATTCCTCTATTGGTTATTGTTAGGATAAGTGTCTCGATCATGTCGCATAATTCACGAACCGTAGGGAGACACATAGGATTCGGCGTTGTTTGAGTAGTTATGGTATTATGAGAAAGAGACCGAATGTTGTTCGGAGTCTCGGATGGGATCCGGATATCACGAGGTGATCGGAATGGTCAGGAGAATAAGATTCATATAAGGAAAGTCCGTTTGAGTTGGGAATGATTAGTGTTTTCATCGGGAATGTTCTAGAAGGTTCGGATTGTCCGGCACTCGGGGAGGTACATGAATGTGTTATTACATATTGAAATGATTGCATCATGTACTAAGTGTTCTTGCTGTCCCAAATAAAAGTTAAATTGAATCCTAAAACAGAAAAGTCAAATGTCGGTTTGAAAGTCAAGCGGCTAAAACAAGCGGGAAACAAGCAAGAGGAGTTGGAACCGACTTGGAGGAGGTTTCTCTCCTCCAAGCGGCCAGCCCTAGGCGAGTTGGGAGGACTCCTCCCTCCTGGCCTTGCCAGCCCTCCCATCTATATAAGGAGGGGCAGGCTCCCTCCTAGAACACACAAGTTCCTATCTTCTACCTCCGGTTTAGAGCCGTTTTGGTTTAGAGCTTCTAATTGCTTTAGCTGCGGTTTAGAGCCTTCTAATTGGTTTAGAGCCTTCTAATTGGTTTAGAGCCTTCTAATTGGTGTGTCTAATTACTAGACCACTAATAGCCTCTCTCATAAGCTCCACCATACTTGCACCGCTTAAACAAGCCTGGGATTCCCTCTACTTCCGGTACCACGGTTGTCTTTGCGGAATCGCGAGAGAGTGCTACAACCTCCATTTTCTGCTGGAACAAGGGAGAGGAAGGTCTTCGTCAGTCTGAGCGTGTGACCATTGCGGGGCTAGGAACATGGCGCCGGAAGGATCGTCTCTGCGATCTTGAGATCGGAAGTGTCGACTACATCACCCACGAGAATCTGCTCGTTAACGCTTTGGAATCTTGAGGTAAGTTATTCCAAGCGACTCGTTGCTACAATCTAGTAGATAGATCTTGGCTTGTTTGTTTGTATCGATAGAAATTTTTGTTTTCCATGCTACGAACCCTCTGAGAGCCACCTGGCGAGTCGTCAGAGGGGTTTCGCCTCTCTCTGAGCAGCGTGCGGATCGAAGATGGTAACCAGCAAGCGAACTTGGATATCTGCTGTCGGGCCTTGCAGGCGAAGCGGCCAGTTGCATTGATCTTCCACCTTTATATCCTGCGCATGGGCGGTTTGGGTGGGTCTTGAATTTTCCGATCTTTGCGGCAAACTCAGGAGAGATCCGACGATCCTTCATGAGCGTATCCCTGCGTGGCGGTCCGTGCAGGTCTTGAATTTCTGATCTTTGCGGCAAACTCCAAGGAGAGATCCGACATCGATCCTTCATGACGTATCCTGCCCATAGGCGGTCCGTGCGGGTCTTGATGCTCCTCCGACTACGGGGAACTAGTGCGAGTCGGTTTTGCCGTTGAAGAGGTGGATGTCTCCGATAGAACGATCGAACACCGTGAGTTCGTCTTCGCGGGATCCAGAACTCATCGGGAGACGATCGAACGTTGCGGAGAAGAAAGCGACCGATGGCCGCGGTTTGGATTCCGAGATCTTGGTCTCGCCCGTTGAAACTGGCGCCTCTTGCCCGGTGGCGCCAAGCGTGGTATTGCCGGCAAATGCGCCATGGAGGGTCCTCACGATGCGTGTTTAGAGGCGTGGGGTAAGGCGGACGGTTGTGAGTGCGGTAACACAACTTACCGTTGAGATCCCAGCGGTGGCGGAATCCTACTCTGCTATAAACCACTATAATGGCAATACGCCTGTTACAGAGATTAGGTTTACGCTGCGGTGACTAGAAAGTCTAAGTTATCATGCCTAAAGGCTCCCATAGGCCCGACTTATAAAGTCGCTGATCCTAGGGTTCTGAGGGAAAAGTCCTAGCGGACAGGTTCTGAGTTCTACACCGTCTATTACTAGTCTTGTGTATCTTGGACTCCAAGGCTCAAGATGCGTTGGTGACTCCACCGTAGCCTTCCTTTATCCGGCATGGGCCTCCTTACGGACCCCCTAAGCGGGCCGGTGACCATAGGCCATGCTACCGACTATGGGCCACCCGGGTTAATCGGATAAGAAACATGCTATGAGGATACCCATATAGCATATCCCCAATAGTTTTGGTTTATTTTCCAAGTGTTTAAATTTCAAGATGCATTTTTGATGAATGCATTTCACTTGATTTGAATTTAGTTGGATTCAAATTTTATTTTAAGTTTTTTCATGATGGGTTTTGATGTTTCAAATTTGAAATAAAAGTTTCTTTTCACCCTAAAATTTCAACAATTATTTATTTTGTTTATTATTTTTCACATTTCAAAATTTGGAAAATTTTGGGATGTGACAGGCTACCACCCTTAAAAGAAATCTCGTCCCGAGATTTGGGAAGGCTAGAGGTTACAAGTTGGCTTCAAGACAACTAGGGTACTACCACCCATAAAAAGGTTTCAACTAGATTACATCTTGGCTTACTTGGGGTCTTGATGTATCTTCTCTAGGCACTTGTTTGCATAATGGCCTAGCTCTTTGCATTTGAAACACATCACTTGGCTATTATCCTTCTTTTCATTTGGGATCATTGCTTCTTGTTTGTTTCCTTGGTTCTTTTTTTCTAGGCAATCACTGGCATACTGTCCAAGTTCCTTACAATTGTAGCACTGCAACTGGCTAATGTCCTTCTTCTTTTTGGGTCTCTCCAAAGCTAGGAGTTCTTCTAGTTCATGTTATTCATATTTCACCTCAAAGGTGGGAAATTTTCTCTCTTCTTGGGACAGCTACTAGAGATATGACCTTCTTCTTCACAAGAGTAGCAACACTTTGTGGTCACTTTGGATTTGGCTCTATGAGGCATGGTTCTGACTTTGCCTTCATCCTTCTTGGTAGAAGTTGTTCCCTTATGGAGGTTTCCAAACATTTGATGCATTCCATCTTGCTTGATTTGTTTAACTATAAGATAGATGGGGCATTGGATAGGGACATGATCATTTCCTTCACATAGGAAACAAGTCACCTGAGTTGTGGGGCATTAATTAGTTGGATGTTTCTCTTCACAATTAGGGCATTGATCTTCATGCTCTTTGGAAGTGCGCTCCATGTCTCCACAAATATTGCAAGCTTGAGTTCCTTATATAATATCTTCCTTGATATCATTGTTGTCACAATCTCCTTGGGAAGATGTAACATCCCAGGATTTAGCACATAGAAATAGAGAGGACACAGGTTTGTGCATTGCATTCATGCATAAGAAAATCCGGGGAATTTTCGTGCAAAACTAGAAGAGCTACAGAGGGATCAGGATCTCTCTTGTACTGAAGGAAACTTCAGAGCAAGTGCGATAGATTTCGACATGACCTTTGCAGAATTCTTTGTTTCGAGGAAAATTTGTTCAAACATGTATTTGAATTTAAAATATGAAATTCAAATGAATTTATAAAATTCACAAATGGAAATTAGAAACACTTTAATAACTTGAAATAAAATGATTACATTAATAATAAATAAGAGAATTCTTAATTACAACAATATATTTATTTATATATGACATTGTTTTTACAATTAGGAATTACAAAGGAAGAATTAATAAATAAATAGTTTATATTTACAAACACAATAATAATACAAAATCTTTACACATGAGAATAAAAGGGAAATTACAACAAGATTAAAAAAATAAAACCTAACTAAACTTCTTTTCTTCTTCTTGATCCTCATTCCTGTAAGATAAACAACAAAGAAAGAAACATTGTTTAATGTTAAAATGTTTGCCCCACCATAGGTGAGGCAATTTTATATATGAAAATAGCTTAGGGATTTTGGTAGTTCTTAATGACCTAAGAGGGTACCACCCAATCTAGACCATAAGTAGAAATTTTGATCTGTGAACTATACACTTGATTTTGAGAGGCAAAGTTAAGGTCCAAAGAAACCAGTACAGATTTGAGTATTTGTATCATCAGGCAACAACTAGCATGCTATGGCACCCTCTTAAGCCTAGCTAAAATCAATTAGAAAGAAAGGGGCAACAATAAAAAAATAATAACCATGTTTAGCACTAAATCAACTAAACAGGTTATGTTTAAGCCAATAAGGTCCTCAGCCCAAGATGAGCTAGATGGCATTACCAACTTAGTAATCCACTTGGCAACATCAAATTATTAAACCAATTCAAGATAATAACAAACTTCCAGCCAAAGTGATCCATAGAAAATATCTTCCAACCAAGCTCATCCATAGGCACAAGTTCCACAATGGAAACCTGCACCATATGGGGCCCAGCTATAAGCAGCTTACACATACATGCATGTTGATGTGCTGTCAAGCATCAGAGGCATCACAGGTAGTACAAAGAAGAGAGCACAATCGTAGCTAGTAACTAGAAGTTGCTCAGAATACCTCCACACACCTTATTTAGCCCAAAAGAAAACCACCCCAGTTCACCTTAGTTCATCACCAGATTCTTCCGAACAAATCAGCCAATACCACTATAACCATCATGGTTAATTAGAGGAGTTTAGAAAACGGGCCAAGACAAGAACACAAGAAGGAGGGGGCAGGAGAAGACCAAGTTTATCAAGAAGAAGTTGAGCAACAACAATACAAGGAGATTCTTGGGTAGCACATTCACAAGATAAGGAGCACAACCACATACCAGCAGATCTACATGCATCAGGTTGTTAGACCACAACTCAAGCAACACATGATTTAATCAGATTTAAACATAGAGTTTTTGTTGAGATTTGGAGAACTCTCAGACTAGCATAGAAGTGCTATGCTAGTCTCATCATTGAGTTAGAAAAATAAACTGTAGCATATGATTCAATCACCATTAGGGCCTTAGCCTTTGAATCCTAGGGAGGGGCTATAACACACTTATACTAATCATACCAAAGCCATAAACGCATACAAATCATCTCTGCACAAACCAGCAAGCATGAAGGATTGCTGGGCACAAATCCAAAAGAATTGGATTGCACCTCAGGCACAATCCCAAACTCACTTCCACCAAACTCTCAATCTAGTATTGAAACTAGAACATCAGCCCTTCATCAAGTTTGATAATAAATCATTTTCTTAGATATTCAAAAATATCTAAGAATCATTTTATATTTTAAAACAAAGATAACTGAATCAAAGATTCAGTTACACACTGCTCGTCTTCACATTTTGATTCAAGTCAGCTCATACTACAACAAATATCACAATCTTCATTTTATAGGATCATCCAGAATCCAACAGCTACCCTCTCATATAAGTTTAGAAGAATTCAAATCATCTCCCTAGTCACATCAGCTAGGAATCAGTCATTAAACTAATCACATCTGCAAGCCATCCCAAACAAAGCAAGCCACCAGACTATAGTCATTCAAATTCAAATCAATATGGAACTATCCACCAACATATGCATTGATGGATAATTCATCCAAACTGAAGCACTAGGCACTTAGTAGTATCTCATGTATCCCAGGAAAATCCTAAGTATAGTAATGCCAACATCACTGAACCATCATCATCATATATCAGCACTCAACATCATGTGTTGTCTCAAAAGATACACCACACACCACTAAGCAGTGTCATCGACTCGATGGCCGGTCATAGAAAAGAACTTACCGAGGGTGCCGAGCACATGGAGCGTAGGCGTGAAGAAGCCAAAGCACAACATACCAGCGAGGTTGCGGGGCTGAAATCACCACCGTCCCATCGAATGCAACACTAACACAACACCATCACTCCCATACCACACCATCAACCACACCACCCCAATAATTAGTCCAATAGGAACAGATCAAAGTCGCTGGGGTTGCAGATACACTGCCGTCCCACCAAAATCTAGGTCAAAGGTTTGACAACACAAACAGACCAAGCATCAACTCCAGTAGGAAGAAGTATAGAGGGAAGAAGGGATACATACCCGAGACAAACTCAAGCTCTGAGGGTATCCGGTCAGCGTGGGGAGCAACACGGCGGCACTGTGGACACTGAAGCGCCTACACCGCGCCGAGCCGTCTCACCAGTGCTAGTAGCTCACGGAGAACATCGCGGACGAGCTACAGAACCACATGTGCGAAGCCACGACAACACGAGCACGTCCAGACCTCACCCATCTTCACCAGCGTCAAGGGGCAGCTGGGGAAACGCCGACGTGCAGCAACGATAGCAGCCCCACCAACCCTAGCACCAGTGAGGGTTAGGTACGACCTGGGGAAAGCATTATTCCCAAATCGAATAATGCGGAGCTCTGGCAGCCAATGGAGGCGGCCACAGCGGCCTGCCTCACTGGAATCAAGCCGGTCGTGGTAGCGCCCACGAACGCGAGGAGAAAGGAGAGAGAAGGAGAGGCTTCGGGGGGATAAGGTGAGTGCGGGCTGGGTCGGTTTGACCGATCCAGTACCCCCTCTTCTGGGCCAATTTAGCCCAATGTTGGGTACTAGGCCCATTTCAAAACAAAATAAGAAATGAAATAAAAAGAAAAATAAATAAATTACCAAAATAACCTTTAAAAAATTTCAGCTATAGAAAATTATAGAAAAATCATAAAACTATATTTAACATATTTCAATTATCACAAAAATAATATCCACCTAATAAAAATATAACTTTACTTATTTAAGTTAATAAAATGCAAATAAATATTAAACACTATTAAATCTTAAGTGAAATTTCATTAAAAAGGAAAATCCTATAAATAAATAAAAATCATTTTTGTCTATAAAAATAACTTTACTATTTTATAAAAAATACTAACTTAGAATTTTACAAATAAAATATAAATCAAATATTTAAAAACACTTAAATATTTAAAGAATTTTATAAAAATAAAGGTAATACTTAAAATAAATAAAATTCATTTTTAAGATCTTTAATAAGTATATTTCACCAAAAAATACTATGTATATTATTCAAAAACATATTAAGATAAATAAAATTCATTACTTATTTTACTCAAATAAAATAACCACTTTGTTAAATCTTAAAATTATTTCTTAAGTAAGAAATAATCACATTTTCTTATAAAACACCAAAACCTTTAAAGTTTAATTACTAAGTCTAAATTTGTAATCAAAATAAAACTTAAATATAATTATTAACCTCTAAATATTTTTAAATGTTAAATTCAAATTAACCTCCTTTTAAATAAATATTACATAACACTCATGTATAAGAGGGTGAATAATATCCATCCCCTCAACCACTCTTAAAATGATTCTAAACCCTAACAAAATTTGTAAGATCATATAATTATGCTCCCATTAATAAATTACATATTATTAAATTTATCTTTCACTTAAATTAAAAGGGATCATCCTTAATCATATTTACCAAAACCCTAAAACTATATGTTATTCCAAAACTCATTATATCTTACAATTCACTTCTATTTTTATAGTTAACTTTGGTTTAAACAATCATAAACATCTCATTTGAAGTTTATTCATGTTTTAAAGTTAACTTTAGTCACTTGTATCATCAATTAAAATATGACAACTTAACACCATTCATAACCATCACAAACCCTAATGTAAAACCTAATAAACCTTAAGACTAATTAACCTTAACTAAACACTAGTTTCTTCAAATGTTATTCTTTTTGCCACTTCACACAAACAAGTCTATATTAGTTTCTTCAGCTCTTAAAAACTCAACTCAAGGACTTTTTATCCCAATCACCAGATAACAATTAATCATAATCACATTATTCTATTAGTATTTGTATATTTTGTATTGTTAACACTTAAGTTCCTTATCAATTTCATTGCTTATGAAATAAACTTAAAGATAAACCCAATCTTAAAGAAGATACCTAAGATCACATTATTCAAAATACTAAGGGTTTCACTTTGGGAATTATAAAATTGCATAGCATTACTTATGCATAATGGCATCCTGCTTCTTTAAACATTAGTCCTTACCGGACCAATGATGCTGAATTCAGATATTGAATCTTCTATTATCTCGAACACCGTAAGTGCATAATCTTGCAATCACAAAAGGCAAGTTCACACTTGCTCATGTCCTTTGATTATTTTCTGTAAAGTATTTTACAAATCCAATGTTGTCATCACCTCCATTTGAAAAAGGTCAGAAAACACTATTTTCATAATAATATAATTATAGATTATTTACCATGAGGTAATAATCTACTATGAAAGTTTCGGTGGTAAAGTAACATATTATCTAGGACTTAACAACCAATGTCACCAGTGATTCTTGCGCCGTATATTATGCGTTAACCATGAGAATTGGAATGGGACGGAGAAGTCAGCTGGATCGGCTCCCTTTCGCATGCATTGGACACTGTTCTCAGTATTTGTAAGTTGCAGATCGTGGGTATAGCCGTTTTATACAGGGGAAGTCTATCGTGGATCTGGGCTTACAAAAGACAGATATGTAGTGTTAATGGTTGTTGTGTGTATCCAACTAAGGTATAGCCGTTTTATACGGGGAAAAGTCTACCTTGAGTTTGGACATCCAACAGTTGTGGTGTATGCGGGGTCGCGGAGAAGGACAGTGATTGGCTTGGATCTTAGTATGGGCCTCACACCAAGGAAGTGTGAACGAGCCTATAACTCGGATGTGCAACAAAGCTAAGATCTCTCATGGGTAAAGTGACGCACCTCTGTAGAGTGTAAGAACTGTAACTTGTTACTCCAGTTCGGGAAGGAGCTGAACGCAAGGGAAAGGAACTCCATGAAAGTTACGTAAACCCGTGAAGGCTGATGGGCATAGCTTTTGAATAAAATCAACCTTTGAAGAAATGTTTAAAACTTGCATTGCCTATGACCTATGGTGCTGGGTCAGAGATAGTGCATCAAACACTCCTCTTTAGTGAATTTCTTTGATGCGCTAGTACTCAACGTATCTTCTTAACCCTTGCTAGATCTCGGAGAAACCAATGGCGTTTCCAGGAAATAAGTCACTTGAAGAGTTGAAGATATCTAAGGGAGATCAACAGAGTCTAGGACCTTACCGGAATCTATCAAAGACAAGTTGAAGCATAGAATAGAAATAAAACTCCTAAAATCTAGAACCTACTTCTGTAGAATAATACTATAGTAGTACTTTCAAGCCTTATACATATATTAATAGTAGTACTTCTAAAGTAACTCCGAGTGGATCTTTCTGGTTCTTTCTGTATAATATTCCTCACTGTCCAAGGAAGCTCCCTGGATCTTTTGTAATATGCTATATGTAATATAAAGTGTTGTCTTGGGCCCGTGATGTTTCTGTTGTACCACTCTGAGGGATATAATGCGGATGGAAAGGTGTTCCATTGGTGTTATATCAACGACTATAGTGTACTACACCATGCAGTGGTATGCTGGGTCACCGCAGTTGGTATCAGAGCATATGCTTTGACCTTAGGTTGGAAACCTAGTAAATGGGTAGAACCTGTAGGTTGGATAGTGACTTTAGGAAGCCATCTTATCTATGCTATATTTCCTTATACATGTGATGGATATTCACTTGAGAATAACCTTGTCACACCTTATTAAAGTTCTTAGATTAATTCTTTTCTTATTAATGATACTTATCTACTATTTAATTTAGGAAGTACCTATCAAGTATTTTGTAAGAAGGCAATATATCTTCTACTAGACTATTCTATACTATAACTAAACTAGATTAGTATATCACCAAGTCAGAGTCCCTCATAAGGGAGTAGTTAATCATGGTGTTATCTTACTAAGAGAATCCATGAAATGAAGTAAAACTTTGTTATTATCTTTATACTAATAGTAAATACCAGAGGAGTATGCCCCAAAACCTTAAACGACATGTTATTGTAGGGGAAGTAACTAATGTTTTGTTTAAATAAGAGCTATTATATAAAGAATAGAATCTTATTAAGAGTAATAAATAGGGTTATGCTTATCTAACCCCATGTAATATGCCAAATTTATAGTGGCATGAATGAAAAGGCAGTATTCTTGTAGTACAAGTAGATCTATATAGGTTATGAAACTGGTTAAAATTTGAGAATTATTCGATGTTATAATAAATGTGTTTAGGGAATTTAAGATTAGAAACAAAGGGTAGACAATTATAGAGTGATTTAACCAACTATCTCTAGAGTCGGATCAAATATTACCAAAAGTTATTCCTTTGCAAATGGGAAAATGGTGTAATCTCAGAGGCCAAGAACATTATGAGCCATACAAATAGGTATATAACGGTAGAATTCCATACACTATATGTATCAAAAATTGTAGTGTATAACATCAAAGCCTAGGTATAAGAAATGTTTTACTCGAAGTACTGTTTCTATAGGCTTTTGATGTATGATTTCTAGAGGTAATATTTGGATTTGTTGGATTTTATTGGATCTTATTGTGTGACTAGGTCTGTGCATGAAGTTTGAACTTTATGGGCATATGCATGATGTTTCATGGAGTCCTTACTTGATGTACATGTCTAGAAGGTAAAATGGGTTCGCGTGAGGGAGAGGCGACTTATCACTTTAATGTTGGAAAGATGAAGGCTCGTGAAATGTTGGTGATACAACAAAAGGAGGGTAACCAGGCAATTCGGAAGGAAGGATCAAGTCAAAAGTCGTATTTAACCACTAATGAAGAGGTTCTTCAGTATATAAGGAGTATGGAAGAAGGAAGAAAGGTTGAAACCGAGAGGCAGAACCAGTTTTATCGGGATACATTAAAGGCTAGGCAAGGGAAGCAAATTCAATGAATTACATCCTAGGGTTAAACTGGTGGAATTCTTAGAAACCAAACCCTGGAGTTTTTCCATGGTTGAAGAACCTATGGAGGTGGAGAATTGGTTAATGGATACATCCCGTAAGCTTAAAAGTGTGGATGCAAGGATGAAGAAAAGGTGCGCTATGCAACTTATCTGTTGACAGGAACCATAGCCATGTGTTGGGAAAAGTCCAAGTTCGTGATCCCGGAAGGAGGTGTCAGTACCTAGGCTGAGTTCAAAAAGAAGTTTCAAGAAGAATTTGTTCATAAGAACAATGGGAAAAGGAAGGATAATGAAGCCTTAGAGAAAAAGAATCTTCCAGTCCTAAAACATGTACGAGAATTTAACCGTTTATCCAAGTATATTAGTGAGAAAGTAAATAGGGAGGCGAAACAACAAAAGAAGTTCATGAAAGGACTACAAGCTATTATGAAGATGCAGCTCAGGATTGTGCGTGCAAAGGAGTTCCAGTAATTGGTGGATAATGCACAAATATCAGTAGATAATGAGATTGATGCACCTGAAGGAAAGAAAAAGAGAATTCAAGAACAGACCACAACAGGTCAGGTCCAAGGACATATGATGAAGAATTGTCCGGATCCACATATGACATACAAAACAGAGAAGATATGTCACAACTGTGGAATTCAGGGCTGCGTTTTGAAGGAGTGTCCAAAACCTAAGGTAGTATGTTACCAATGTGGAGAACCAGGACACATGAAAAGGAACTGCCTAAAATCGCAGTTAACGCATGGATGGACAGCAGGAGTAATAGAACCAATAATGGGGTTACCATCTACTCAAAATAATCAGCCCAATCCAAATGGAGAAAGGAATGTAGGAGCATTTGAAGGGGAATGTAATATGTGTGGAGTTCTAGGAAACAAGAAATCATGTTGTCCAAAACATTAGGAGGTTTATGGAACATTAGTGGGAGGAGACATAACATCCACCAAATTACCATCAAAGGAGGGGGTAGGTGAAGAAGATACATCCTCAGGAAAGCAGAAGTATGAAACCGTAAATGAATTCAATAACAGCAACAATCACAACAAAGCAAGTGGTAAGTCAAAACAGTATTAATGATAAAAGTTACCTTATACATGCAATTAAGGAGTTAGAGATTTTGTACCACTATTTCACAAGTATGTGGGTATACCATCTGTTCCTCATTAGACCATTAGAAAATCTCAAGGGGGAGAGTGAATAATGAAGCATCAGAAGTTGAGATTCGGAGTAAGGTTCAGGGAAAGCCAAAACATTCTTAAAAAGTAAGCTATAAGGACTAAGTATACCAAAAATAGATGAATAATAGAGTCAAGATATATTTAGCCAAAGTATAAACCAGAATCTTACCTTAAGGAGACTTTCTAAAAAACTTAGACAATTCTTAAATAGATGTCCTAAACTGAAAACACTCAAGAGGATCTGATCAGGGAAAAAGTGCTAGATTCAAAAGAAGTTTATACATCAAATGGGATTAGAGGTTGGCTCATTTCAAATCAAAAGAGGATCCAAGGAAAATCTTAAATGAAGATATAACAATTATCTTCCTCCCAGATTTAAAAGAGTCACCAGAATCTGAAGAAGTCAATTTTATCATCGGAAACGTAAGAGGGTGCGAACTTCGAGGACAAAGTTTATTTTAAGGGGGAGAGTCTGTAACATCCCAGGATTTAGCACCTAGAAATAGAGAGGACACATGTTTGTGCATTGCATTCATGCATAAGAAAATCCGGGGAATTTTTGCGCAAAACTAAAAGAGCTACAGAGGGATTGGGATCTCTCTTGTACTGAAGGAAACTTCGGAGCAAGTGCGATAGATTTCGACATGACCTTTGCAGAATTCTTTGTTTCGAGGAAAAATTGTTCAAACATGTATTTGAATTTCAAATATGAAATTCAAATGAATTT
The DNA here is from genome assembly GCA_030063025.1 of Avena longiglumis. Classification (NCBI taxonomy): domain Eukaryota; kingdom Viridiplantae; phylum Streptophyta; class Magnoliopsida; order Poales; family Poaceae; genus Avena; species Avena longiglumis. The sequence goes on from CP125978.1 coordinate 425,584,659, forward strand.
ATAAAATCCACAAATGGAAATTAGAAATACTTTAATAACTTGAAATAAAATGATTACATTAATAATAAATAAGAGAATTCTTAATTACAACAATATATTTATTTATATATGACATTGTTTTTACAATTAGGAATTACAAAGGAAGAATTAATAAATAAATAGTTTATATTTACAAACACAATAATAATACAAAATATTTACACATTTGAATAAAAGGGAAATTACAACAAGATTAAAAAAATAAAACCTAACTAAACTTCTTTTCTTCTTCTTGATCCTCATTCCTGTAAGATAAACAACAAAGAAAGAAACATTGTTTAATGTTAAAATGTTTGCCCCACCATAGGTGAGGCAATTTGATATATGAAAATAGCTTAGGGATTTTGGTAAGAACTACCAAAATCCACTAATTACCTAAGAGGGTACCACCCAATCTAGACCATAAGTAGAAATTTTGATCTGTGAACTATACACTTGATTTTGAGAGGCAAAGTTAAGGTCCAAAGAAACCAGTACAGATTTGAGTATTTGTATCATCAGGAAACAACTAGCATGCTATGACACCCTCTTAAGCCTAGCTAAAATCAATTAGAAAGAAAGGGGCAACAATAATAATAAAAGAATAACCATGTTTAGCACTAAATCAACTAAACAGGTTATGTTTAAGCCAATAAGGTACTCAGCCCAAGATGAGCTAGATGGCATTACCAACTTTAGTAATCCACTGAGCAACATCAAATTATTAAAGCAATTCAAGATAATACCAAACTTCTAGCCAAAGTGATCCATAAAAATATATTCCAACCAAGCTCATCCATAGGCACAAGTTCCACAATGGAAACCTGCACCATATGGGGCCCAGCTGTAAGCAGCTTACACATACATGCATGCTGATGTGCTGTCAAGCATCAGAGGCATCACAGGTAGTACAAAGAAGAGAACACAGTTGAACCTAGTAACTAGAAGCTGCTCAGAATACCTCCACACACCTTATTTATCCCAAAAGAAAACCACCCCAGTTCACCTTAGTTCATCACCAGATTCTTCGCAACAAATCAGCCAATACCACTATAACCAGCATGGTTATTTAGAGGAGTTTAAAAAACAGGCCAAGACAGGAGCACAAGAAGGAGGGGGCAGGAGCAGACCAAGTTTATCAAGAATAAGTTGAGCAACATCAATACAAGGAGATTCTTGGGTAGCATATCCACAAGACAAGGTGCACAGCCACATACCAGCAGATCTACAAGCATCAGGTTGTTATACCACAACTCAGGTTGATTTTAAAACAAAGGTAACTGAATCAAAGATTCAGTTACACACTGCTCATCTTCACATTTTGATTCAAGTCAGCTCATACTACAACAAATATCACAATCTTCATTTTATAGGATCATCCAGAATCCAACAGCTACCCTCTCATATAAGTTTAGAAGAATTCAAATCATCTCCCTAGTCACATCAGCTAGGAATCTGTCATTAAACTAATCACATCTGCAAGCCATCCCAAATGAAGCAAGCCACCAGACTATAGTCATTCAAATTAAAATCAATATGGAACTATCCACCAACATATGCATTGATGGATAATTCATCCAAACTGAAGCACTAGGCACTTAGTAGTATCTCATGTATCTCAGGAAAATCCTAAGTATAGTAATGCCAACATCACTGAACCATCATCATCATATATCAGCACTCAACATCATGTGTTGGCTCAAAAGAGACACCACACACCACTAAGCAGTATCATCGACTCGATGGCCGATCACAGAAAAGAACTTACTGAGGGTGCCGAGCACCTGGAGCGTACGCATGACGAAGCCAAAGCACAACATACCACCGAGGTTGCGAGGATGAAATCACCTCCATCCCATCGAATGCAACACTAACACACCACCATCACTCCCATACCACACCATCAACCACACCACCCCAATAATCATTCCAATAGGAATAGATCAAAGTCGCTGGGGTTGCAGATAAACTGCTGTCCCACAAAAATCTAGGTCAAAGGTTTGACAACACAAACAGACCAAGCATCAACAAATATTACTAGAGTTTTAGGGTTCCCAGTAGGAAGGAGTAGAGAGGGAAGAAGAGATACATACCCGAGACGAACTCAAGCTCTGAGGGTATCAGGTCGGCGTGGGGAGCAACACGGTGGCACGGTGAGCCTACACCTACAGAGCCGTCTCACGGTGCGCGATACCTCACGGAGAACGTCGCGGACGAGCTACAACACCACCTGTGCGAAGCCACGTCAACACGAGCACGTCCAGACCTCACCCATCTTCACCCGGTCAAGGCGGTGGAAAGCATGACGTCACGGCGATAAGCACCAACCCTAGCACCAGTGAGGGTTAGATAAGACCTGGGGAAAGCATTATTCCCAAATCGAATTGGAGGCTAGGTTAAATGCAGGGCGAACTCCGCGACCAATGGAGGCGGTATGGCCACTGCCTCATAAGAATCAAGCGGTGGCGGCGCCGAGAACCAAGGAGAAAAGAGAGAGGAGGAGAGGCTTCAGGGGGATAAGGTGAGTGCGGGCTGGGTCGGTTTGACCGATCCATTACCCCCTCTGCTGGGCCAATTTAGCCCAATGTTGGGTACTAGGCCCATTTCAAAACAAAATAAGAAATTAAATAAAAAGAAAAATAAATAAATTACCAAAATAACCTTTAAACATTTTCAGCTATAGAAAATTATAGAAAAATCATAAAAATATATTTAATATATTAAAATTATCACAAAAATAATATCCACCTAAGAAAAATATAACTTTACTTATTTAAGTTAATAAAAAGTAAATAAAGATTAAACACTATTAAATCTTAAGTGAAATTTCATTAAATAAGGAAAAATCCTAAAAATAAATATAAATCATTTTTGTGTATAAAAATAACTTTACTATTTTATAAAAATACTAACTTAGAATTTTACAAATAAAATATAAATCAAATATTTAAAGACACTTAATTATTTAAAGAATTTTATAAAAATAAAGCTAATACTTAAAAATAAATAAAATTCATTTTTAAGATCTTTAATAAGTATATTTCACCAGAAAAATACTATGTATATTATTCAAAAAGATTTTAGAATAAATAAAATTCATTACTTATTTTACTCAAATAAAATAACCACTTTGTTAAATCTTAAAATTATTTCTTAAGTAAGAAATAATCACATTTTCTTATAAAACACCAAAATCTTTAAAGTTTAATTACTAAGTCTAAATATATAATCAAAATAAAACTTAAATATAATTATTAACCTTTAAATGTTTTTAAATCTTAAATTCAAATTAAACTCCTTTTAAATAAATATTACATAACACTCATGTATAAGAGGGTGAATAATATCCATCCCTCAACCACTCTTAAAATGATTCTAAACCCTAACAAAATTTGTAATATCATCTAATTATGCTCCCATTAATAAATTCACATATTATTAAATTTATCTTTCACTTAAATTAAAAGGGATCATCCTTAATCATATTTACCAAAACCCTAAAACTAGATGTTATTCTAAAACTCATCATATCTTGCAATTCACTTCTATTTTTATAGTATAACTTTGGTTTAAACAATCATAAACATCTCATTTGAAGTTTATTCATGTTCTAAAGTTAACTTTAGTCACTTGTATCATCAATTAAAATATGATAACTTAACACCATTCATAACCATCACAAACCCTAATGTAAAACCTAATAAACCTTAAGACTAATTAACCTTAACTAAATACTAGTTTCTTCAAATGTTATTCTTTTTGCCACTTCACACAAACAAGTCTATACTAGTTTCTTTAGCTCTTAACAACTCAACTCAAGGACTTTTTATCCCAATCACCAGATAACAATTAATCATAATCACATTATTCTATTAGTATTTGTATATTTTGGATTGTTAACACTTAAGTTCCTTATCAATGTCATTGCTTATGAAATAAACTTAAAGATAAACCCAATCTTAGAGAGGATATCTAAGATCACCTTATTCAAAATACTAAGGGTTTCACTTTGGGAATTATAAAATTGCATAGCATTACTTATGCATAATGGCATCCTGCTTCTTCAAACATTAGTCCTTACCGGACCAATGATGCTGATTTCAGATATTGAATCTTCTATTATCTCGAAGACCGTGAGTGCATAATCTTGCAATCACAAAAGGAAACTTCACACTTGCTCATGTCCTTTGATTATTTTCTGTAAAGTATTTTACAAATCCAATGTTGTCATGACCTGCATTTGAAAAATTTCAGAAAACACTATTTTCATAATAATATAATTATAGATTATTTACCATGAGGTAATAATCTACTATGAAAGTTCCAGTGGTAATGGAACATATTATCTAGGACTTAACAACCAATGTCACCAGTGATTCTTGCGCCGTATATTACGCGTTAACCATGAGATTTGGAATGGGACGGAGAAGTCGGCTGGATCGGCTCCCTTTCGAATGCATTGGACACTATTCTGGGCATTTGTAAGTTGCAGATTGTGGGTATGGCCGTTTTATACGGGGGAAGTCTACCATGGATCTGGGCTTACAAAAGACAGATATCTAGTGTTAATGGTTGTTGTGTGTATCCAACTAAGGTATAGCCGTTTTATACGGGGAAAGTCTACCTTGAGTTTGGACATCCAACAGTTGTGGTGTATGCGGGGTCGCGGAGAAGGACAGTGATTGGCTTAGATCTTTGTCTGGGACTCACACCAAGGAAGTGTGAACGAGCCTATAACTCGGATGTGCAACAAAGCTAAGATCTCTCATGGGTAAAGTGACGCACCTCTGCAGAGTGTAAGAACTGTAACTTGTTACTCCCTGTTCCGGGAAGGAGTTGCGAACGCTGCGGGGAAGGAACTCCATGAAAGTTCTGGTAAACCCGTGAAGGATGATGGACATAGCTTTGCAGAATAAAAGCAACCATTGAAGAAATGTTTACGAAAACTTGCATTGCCTACGACTTATGGTCTGTTGCTGTAGATAGCGCATCAAACACTCCTCTTTAGTGAATTTGCTGAGTACGCTCGTACTCAACATATCTTCTTAACCCTTGCTAGATCTCGGATAAACCAATGGCGTTTCCAGGAAATAAGTCACTTGAAGAGTTGAAGATATCTAAGGGAGATCAACGGAGTCGAAGACCTTACCGGAATCTATCGAACACAAGCTGAAGCATAGAATAGAAATAAAACTCCTAAAATCTAGAACCTACTTCTGTAGAATAATACTATAGTAGTACTTTCAAGCCTTATACATATATTAATAGTAGTACTTCTAAAGTAACTCCGAGTGGATCTTTCTGGTTCTTTCTATATAATATTACTCACTGTCCGAGGAAGCTCTCTGGATCTTTTGTAATATGTTATATGTAATATAAAGTGTTGTATTGGACCCGCGATGTTTCTGTTGTACCACTCTGAGGGATATAATGCGGATGGAACGTTGTTCCATTGGTGTTATATCAACGACTATAGTGTACTACACCATGCAGTGGTATGCTGGGTCACCGCAGAAGAGTTGCTTATAATTTTGATCATTTGATTGGTCATACTTTGAAACAATTGAGATTGGGTTTCCAAAAACTTATGCATTGTTGGGTCTAACTCATTGTTGTTGGCTAAAAACTGAGTTGTCACTTGATTCAATTGGGCTTGAGTTGCTAGAAGCATCTCTTGGTTGCTGTTGTCACCATTCTTGTTGTTGGAGTCTCTTGGAGAAGTCATATTTTTGGGTTGGATTGGGATTAGAGTAGGCAAAATATTCCTAGAGAAATAATTCTAATCAAACACAAGTAATGTGCAAGCAGTCACAAACAAACATTCCATTCAAACAACAAGGTTTAAACACATTTTTAGGCAACAACATATTTTTCCTACACCACATAAGTTGGTGGGTTTGACTTTAAAATAAACACTAGTATGGTGGTCCAACTATATGGTTCACTTGAGATCATTTTGTTCTTCTTAGTTGTTTCTTCTTGGATGAGATCCTGGCTTCCTTGAAAAATTTCTTGAATCTTGGTCACAAAACTTCAAAGATGATGATGGTTCCTTCTAGGTTGTGTTTCCTTAGTCTTCAAGTCTTGAGTAATAATCTTTTCTCACTTGTAGTGCTTAGTGATGTACAAGTTGAAGTCCTTGATGAAACTAAAGTTGTAGTCATTTGAGTTGGTGAAGTCCTTTGCTCATGTTGAAGTCTTTTCTCATGGTGGAGGCTTTGTCCATCAAGTTGAAAAGGAAGAGATGTAGAATCAAAACCAAAATGGTTAAGGAAAGAGTTTACAAGCTTGTTTGTAAATAAGTTTTGGGACAAATACAACTCCTATTTTTCTAAGGGGTTTTGTCCAATCCTAGGGTTACAATCCTACATGCACCAGAAATAACTATGTGTCACATCCCAAAATTTTCCAAATTTTGAAATGTGAAAAAATAAATAAACAAAATAAATAATTGTTGAAATTTAGGGTGAGAAGAAACTTTTGATTCCAATTGGAAACATCAAAACCTATTTTGATCAAATAAAATCCTAAAGGGATTTAAAAAGATAAACAAATAATAAATAAAGTTATAATAGTTGGAATTACCATTATTGAATCTTTAAATAAAAATATATGGTTTTTATAAGCAAAGGTAGAAATAATGAATAAGGTCTATTTTTCAAAAAGAGCCAAATTAATCTTGGCCAAGCATTTAAAATAAAATATTTTGTTTGAAAAAAATAGTAAAGGTTTATTTAAATAAAACCATGAGGATTTATTTATATCCAAATTTCATTCAAGTATAGACATTTTCCTATTTTGAATGATCATTAAAAACTCATTAAAGTATTTTAAATTATATTTCAAAGTGTTGTGTTTTAATAAAACCTACTGAAAAGATTTTTTTAGAAATTTAGATTTCAAATAGAGTTTTTAAAATATATTAAATCCTATTTTGAATTAAAGACTAATGTCTATTTATTTAATTATTAATAGATCCTAAAAGAATAAAAGAATTATTTTATTATGGACTTTGGAATATGTTGATAAACAGAATTAAACTATACCCAAAAGTTTGGTGGTGGTTTGAATTCAAATGGAGTTTGAATTGTTTGAAATAAAATCAAAACAGAAAAAGATAAGCTTTCAGTATAAAAAAATGAAACTAACCCAACCCATCTGGCCCAGCCCAGCAAGCCCAGCAGCGCAGCCCAACTAAAACCCCCTCTGGAGAAATGTTTTTCACCCAGGAATTTACCCACAGAGTCGCTGAACGCTAGGCCCCACCTTTCTCCTCTCTCTCACACAGACAGTCGGACCCCACTGGCCAGAGCAGCTTCATCAACCTCGCGACCGTTCCCCACTCGACCTCGCCGTTTACTGCCGTGATTAAATCCTCATGAATTCGCGTTGATGGATGGATTAAACTCGCTAGTGACCACACACACATAAGCGTCGTGCCCTCCTCTCTCTTTTTAACCAAGCGCCATTTCCACTCTGCCTCCAGGCTACCGCAATCGCGAGCTCGAACCCTCTCTGCTCCGACGAGGTCCTCCATCAATTCCGGCTAGGATAGTCACCCTCCCGGCCTTTGCTTTGCACGAGCTTGACCAGCAGACTCCTGCGCATCTCCCAGTGCCAACCGCTTGGCCGCGCCCGCTCCACAACATCGGCGACAAGCTCGCCTGAGCACCACCGACGTCTGCCACTACTCCGGCAAAGCCCCCTGGTAAAAAATGACCTCCCCTTTCCCTAGCTTTGATGCTCACGTGTTCAGCATCTTTGCGCGCATCTAACTGAGTCATTATTTTGCGTTGGATTTGTCTGCAACCTCGCCTCTGACAACGAGCAGACGGACCCGACGACGCCAGGAACTCCGGCGAGCAATAGCCACTATCCCCATGCGCCCCTTGACGAACAACCGCTATGTTGAGCTTCACCACAACCTCGCGAGCACAGTGAGATTCCTCACTCCCTCCCTCGCTTCCTGAATCATCGCCAACGCCACCGTATGAGCGTGCGCCACCGTCCGCCGCCGCCAGTCCATGGTCAGATGCACTATGTCCATTGGATCTTGATCTAGTGGCTGAGATTAGATTTTAAACGAAGGGGTACGCGTCCGTCTGTGCCATGCGTTTTAAGTAAGATTGAGCGGCCAGTATTAGTCGATCCGCACGAACCGTTACCGACCAATAGAATCGATCCACGTGGTCAGAGTTGGAATTAAAACAGAAATTAGAATCTACTAGATATGCAAACTTGTAAAATTCATAACTTTAATTCTACACGTCCAAATTTTGCAAATTTTATATCAATGGAATCAGTAGAACATGTACTTTGCAACCATGTACTTTATTTAATGTTTTGATTCTGGAAAATTGGTTGAAATTGCAAAAAAATGTGTAGGCATAATTTGAATATAAAAATTGTTCTAGATATATTTTTAAGGTGAAATCTTTGCAAAATGGATTGTTTTGAACCTAATGACCATAGGAACCAACTTATGGATTTAAAATGTATTTTGTGAGGTTAAGGAATAAATATTTGAATTAGTACATTTCTAGTCAAATAAAAATATAGTTTATGGTTTAGAAATGAATTTTGAGTAAAACCTTTGGGAAATGATTTGATTCAAACCTTCTGACCCTAAACAACAAGTTTTGAGATTAAGAACATATTTGTTGAACCATATAAAGTTATTGCTTTGCTAAAAGAAATTTTCAACAACATAAAATATCACCTTAGCATAATATTTGGGTTATGAGATAAAACCTTTTGCAAATGGTTTTACCACTTTTGTAAATGACCAATGTGAGCTTGAAAATGTTTAGAGCCTAGTAGGAACCACTTTTCCAAATAAAACTATATTTTGCATGTTTGCATGCATGACCTTGTTTTTGTTATTTTATGTGGTGAAATGGTTTGAATGCTAGTTGAATTTGTGTTTGCTTGATTGAATTGTAGTGAAGTTAGATGAGTGTGATATTTTCAAGATCAAGAAGTGAACCAACATTCTCTACTAAAAAGGCAAGTGACACTATCATCCATGTCCTACTATTTTCATTACACTTCGTGGATTTTTGTAACATGCATGATAAGGACTACTATATTTTATGCTATGCTAAATCCTAATAGGATACCCTTATATCTTCCTTAGTGAAAACATTGTAGTTGTAGAAAGCTTAGCCCTGCTATATATTTGGGATGGGATACATGATATGATTATATGAAGTGTTGGAGAAATATATGTTTTATATAATAAAACAAGTACTCAATGAACCACCTGGGTGGAAAGAGGATACTCAAGTTTTGGACAAGGTGGAAACAAAGGGAACCATGTTTATATGGCTATCTTTTTGTGTGTGCACTAGAAGAAAACCACCCAGGGACTTAGAGATTGAACATCTTTCTCGTACAGTGGCTTCCGTGTATAGCCACATGCTAAATGGCTTCTGGCTTAGTCAAATACATAGTGGAAGACCCATGCATTGGCATCTTCAGGTTAACTAGAATTGTGTAAGGGAAATATATCCCTACATTGGTGCCTGGTAGACAAGCTAGCATTGTGTATTGGGAGGACTTCTATGGAAAGACTTTGTCACATTCTCGATCTGCCAGTACTCCATTTTGGTGAGTACTTATCCAGCGGCCACTAGTGGCATCAAGACGAGATTGTGTCATGTGGGTAAAGTGTACAACTTCTGCAGAAGATCAAATTCTAAGTACTTAGCTGTGTCCCCGGTTATGGACAACTCTGAGCAACTAAGGCCTGAAGCTATGGAAGGTCTCGACATTCCAATTTCTCAAAGTAAAACTTGATGGTGACAACAAGGGATTAGAAGCACTTGGAGTTTTCCAAGGAGTTCAGAAAGATTTTCAAAAGATCAAAACTATTTTGAAAAGATAGGACAAAACTATATTGATTTCTACAAATGAGCCTAAACCCTACTTAGCCAAATATGCATGTAATGATAGGATCCACCTATTTCTACATAGTAGTGAAACTTGCCAATACAATTCAAATGTATTGACCCTTGTGGCTGCAACTTATTATGTTGCAGGTTTGTTTGATGTTAGTGAAGTGTGTTGAATAGGATTACAAGTCTACAACCAACATGATTGCTTGTGGCACTTTGAAGATGAAGGACTCCATGCTATATAGATATTCTGCTGTATTGTAATGAGATAGCCAAATGAGCTATGTAAGATGTAATACATTATTTCATTCCTGGTTATAAAGTTGTATTATGACCTTTGTTTCTTGATATTACATCTTAATTGTGGATGCTAGCTATTGATCCAGGGACTAGCATTGTAAACACAGGGATCTCTACCTTATTAAAGGTTGGGAACCTTACAGATGGTATCAGAGCATTGTGTTGCCTGTAGGATTGTAACCCTAGGATTGGACAAAAACCCTTAGAAAAATAGGAGTTGTATTTGTTCCAAAACTTATTTACAAAAAATCTTGTAAACTCCTTCCTCAACCTTTTGGTTTTGATTCAACATCTCTTCCTTTTCAACTTGATGGACAAAGCCTTCACCATGACCAATGACTTCAATTTTAGTTTCACCAAGGATTTCACTAAGGACTACAAGTTTGAACCAAGAGACATTAGATTGCCTACCAAAACATTGATATCATGTTAGTGTATGGATCATATTGACCTATGAGGTATGACCATACCAAGTTAATCATTTCAAGAAAACTTGTTGTTTCCTTCAACCCATGAGTTAAGCTCATAAGTTGTTAAGTGGATAGTTGCTTGTTGATTGATTGATTGTTTGATTGAACTTGGTTGTTTTGAGTTGTGTGTTAGAACTTCCTTATGCCTATCTGTCATTACTTATCCCTATCAAACCAACAGATGCCTCCCGTACAACCCCAACCAAAAAACAACAACATCACTCGAGATACAGCCAGATGTTGAGGACAAGCTCAATCGATGCAGATGATGACACGCCTCAGTAAAATCAGAATCGAACAACAACAACAACAACAACAACAACAACAACAAATAACAACAACAACAACAACAACAACAACAACAACAACAACAACAACAACAACAACAACAACAACAACAAATAACAACAACAACAACAACAACAACAACAACAACAACAACAACAACAACAACAACAACAACAACAACAACAACAACAACAACAACAACAACAAATAAACAACAACAACAACAACAACAACAACAACAACAACAACAACAACAACAACAACAACAACAACAACAACAACAACAACAACAACAACAACAACAACAACAACAACAACAACAACAACAACAACAACAACAACAACAACAACAACAACAACAACAACAACAACAACAACAACAACAACAACAACATCAACATCAACATCAACATCAACATCAACAACAACAACAACAACAACAACAACAACAACAACAACAACAACAACAACAACAACAACAACAACAACAACAACAACAACAACAACAACAACAATCATAATAATCCTCCAGCACATGATATGCTCACCAGGTTTTTGAAACTAAGGCCTGCAAGGTTCTCTGGAACAACTGACCCAATGGTAGCCAATGATTGGTTACGTTTGGTGAATAAGGACTTAGTGACTGTTGGCTGCACCGACGAAGAAAAAGTTAGGTTTGCATCACACCTGCTTGAAGGACCAGCAGCAACATGGTGGGACAACTTTCAGATCACCACTCCCCTTGAGGATGTGACTTGGGCTATTTTGAGGATGGTTTCCGTACAGCTCACATCTCATCTAGAATGATGCACTTGAAGAAAAGGGAATTCCACAATCTGAAACAACGTCACCTCAGTGTGGCTGAGTACATTGAAGAATTCAACAATCTGGCACGCTATGCACCGGATGAAGTTGATACATATGCTAAGAGAAAGGAGAAATTTCTTGAAGGAGTCCCAACTTATCAATCACTCTGTGACAAAGCCACCATTTTGGAAAACAAGATGAATCAAGTTGAGAACAGAAAGAGGAAGCATAAACTCAAGTATCACTCAGGATCATCACAAAAGAAGCGTTCAATCAAAAAGAGCAATGAAGATTCTGAACCACATCAGTATCACCACAACAACAATGAAAGTGATAATAATGGAAATGATACTGACAATGGAGATGACCTTGGTCAGAACCAACATGACACTTTCAGGAAGAAAGACATTATCCAGTTGCGGTGCTATAATTGTAAGGAACTTGGACACTATGCATCAGACTGTCCTGAGAAGAAAAAGAAAAAGGATGCTAGAAACTCCAATGTGACCCAGAAAGGACATGTGAACCACATTGACATGGATGGGAACTTTGAAGAGATAGAAGAAGTGGATGTCATAAACTAGTTAACTCAGAAGAGTCAAATAAGGATTCCTTGTCTGGATATCAAGTGTTGAACCCATAGTCAAGTGAACCATCAATGTAACCCTATGATACTTTCTTTTAAGGGTGGTAGTACCCTCGTTGCCTTGAAGCCAACTTGTAACCTTAGCCTTCCCAAATCTCGGGACGAGATTTCTTTTAAGGGTGGTAGCCTGTCACATCCCAAAATTTTCCAAATTTTGAAATGTGAAAACATAAATAAACAAAATAAATAATTGTTGAAATTTAGGGTGAGAAGAAACTTTTGATTCCAATTGGAAACATAAAAACCTATTTTGATCAAATAAAATCCTAAAGGGATTTAAAAAGATAAACAAATAATAAATAAAGTTATAATAGTTGGAATTACCATTATTGGATCTTTAAATAAAAAGATATGGTTTTTATAAGCAAAGGTAGAAATAATGAATAAGGTCTATTTTTCAAAAAGAGCCAAATTAATCTTGGCCAAGCATTTAGAATAAAATATTTTATTTGATAAAAATAGTAAAGGTTTATTTAAATAAAACCATGAGGATTTATTTATAGCCAAATTTCATTCAAGTATAGACATTTTCCTATTTTTAATGATCATTAAAAACTTATTAAAGTATTTTAAATTATATTTCAAAGTGTTATGTTTTTAATAAAACCTACTGAAAAGATTTTTATAGAAATTTAGATTTCAAATAGAGTTTTTAAAATATATTAAATCCTATTTTGAATTAAAGACTAATGTCTATTTATTTAATTATTAATAGATCCTAAAAGAATAAAAGAATTATTTTACTTTGGACTTTGGAATATGTTGATAAAAAGAATTAAACTATACACAAAAGTTTGGTGGTTGTTTTAATTCAAATGGAGTTTGAATTGTTTGAAATAAAATCAAAACAGAAATTCAAAATAGAAAAAGGAAAGCTTTCAGTATAAAAAAATGAAACTAACCCAACCCATCTGGCCCAGCCCAGCAAGCCCAGCAGCGCAGCCCAACTAAAACCCCTCTGGCGAAACGTTTTTCACCCAGGAATTTACCCGCAGAGTCGCTGAACGCTAGGCCCCACCTTTCTCCTCTCTCTCTCACAGACAGCCGGACCCCACTGGCCAGCGCAGCGTCATTAACCTCGCGACCGTTCCCCACTCGACCTCACCGTTTACTGCCGCGATTAAATCCTCATGAATTCGCGTTGATGGCTGGATTAAACTCGCCAGTGACCATGCACACATAAGCGCCGTACCCTCCTCTCTATTTTTCCCCAAGCGCCATTTCCACTCTCCCTCCAGGCTGCCGCAATCGCGAGCTCGAACCCTCTCTGCTCCGACGAGGTCCTCCATCAATTCCGGCGAGGATAGTCACCCTCTCGGCCTTTGCTTTGCACGAGCTTGACCAGCAGACTCCTGCGCATCTCCCAGTGCCAACCGCTTGGCCGCTCCCACTCCACAACGTCGGCGACAAGCTCGCCTGAGCACCACTGACGTCTGCCACTACTCCAGCGAAGCCCCTGGTAAAACCTGACCTCCCCTTTCCCTAGCTTTGATGATCACGTGTTCAGCATCTTTGCGCACATCTAACTGATTCGTTATTTTGCGTTGGCTTGGCCTGCAACCTCACCTCTGACAACGAGCAGACGGACCCGATGACGCTAGGAACTCCGGCGAGCAATAGCCACTATCCCCGTGCGCCCCTTGACGAACAACCGCTATGTTGAGCTTCACCACAACCTCGCGAGCACGGTGAGCATCCTCACTCCCTCCCTCGCTTCCCGAATCATCGCCAACATCACCGTCTGAGCGTGCGCCGCCGTCCGCCGCCGCCAGCGCCGCCAGTCCATGGTCAGATGCACTGTGTCCGTTGGATCTTGATCTAGTGGCTGAGATTAGATTTTAAACGAAGGGGTACGCGTCCATCTGTGCTGTGCGTCTTAAGTAAGATCGAGAGGCCAGTATTAGTCGATCCGCACGAATCGTTACCGAACAATAGAATCGAGCCACGTGGTCAGAGTTGGAATTAAAACAGAAATTAGAATCTACTAGATATGCAAACTTGTAAAATTCATAACTTTAATTCTACACGTCCAAATTTTGCAAATTTTATATCAATGGAATCAGCAGAATATTTACTTTGCAACCATGTACTTTTTTTAATGTTTTGATTCTGGAAAATTGGTTGAAATTGCAGAAACATGTGTAGGCATAATTTGAATATAAAAATTGTTCTAGATATATTTTTAAGGTGAAATCTTTGCAAAATGAATTGTTTTGAACCTAATGACCATAGGAACCAACTTATGGATTTAAAAATGTATTTTGTGAGGTTAAGGAATAAATATTTGAATTAGTACATTTCTAGTCAAATAAAAATATAGTTTATGGTTTAGAAATGAATTTTAAGTAAAACCTTTGGGAAATGATTTGATTCAAACCTTCTGACCCTAAACAACAAGTTTTGAGATTAAGAACATATTTGTTGAACCATATAAAGTTATTGCTTTGCTAAAAGATATTTTCAACAACATAAAATATCACCTTAGCATAATATTTGGGTTATGAGATAAAACCTTTTGCAAATGGTTTTACCACTTTTGTAAATGACCAATGTGAGCTTGAAAATGTTTAGAGCCTAGTACGAACCACTTTTCCAAATAAAACTATCTTTTGCATGTTTGCATGCATGACCTTGTTTTTGTTATTTTATGTGGTGAAATGGTTTGAATGCTAGTTGAATTGTGTTTGCTTGATTTAATTGTAGTGAAGTTAGAAGAGTGTGATATTTGCAAGATCAAGAAGTGAACCAACATTCTCTACTAAAAAGGCAAGTGACACTATCATCCATGTCCTACTATTTTCATTACACTTCGTGGATTTTTGTAACATGCATGATAAGGACTACTATATTTTATGCTATGCTAAATCCTAATAGGATACCCTTATATCTTCCTTAGTGAAAACATTGTAGTTGTAGAAAGCTTAGCCCTGCTATATATTTGGGATGGGATACATGATATGATTATATGAAGTGTGGGAGAAATATATGTTTTATATAATAAAACAAGTACTCAATGAACCACCTGGGTGGAAAGAGGATACTCAAGTTTTGGACAAGGTGGCAACAAAGGGAACCATGTTTATATGGCTATCTTTTTGTGTGTGCACTAGAAGAAAACCACCCAGGGACTTAGAGATTGAACATGTTTCTCGTACAGTGGCTTCCGTGTACAGCCACATGCTAAATGGGCTCTGGCTTAGTCAAATACATACTGGAAGACCCATGCATTGGCATCTTCAAGTTAACTAGAATTGTGTAAGGAAATATATCCCTACATTGGTGCCTGGTAGACAAGCTAGTATTGTGTATTGGGAGGACTTCTATGGAAAGACTTTGTCACATTCTCGATCTGCCGGTACTCCATTTTGGTGAGTACTTATCCAGCGGCCACTGTTGGCATCAAGACGAGATTGTGTCATGTGGGTAAAGTGTACAACTTCTGCAGAAGATCAAATTCTAATTACTTAGCCGTGTCCCCGGTTATGGACAACTCTGAGCAACTAAGGCCTAAAGCTATGGAAGATCTCGACATTCCAATTTCTCAAAGTAAAACTTGATGGTGACAACAAGGGATTAGAAGCACTTGGAGTTTTCCAAGGAGTTCAGAAAGATTTTCAAAAGATCAAAACTATTTTGAAAAGATAGGACAAAACTATATTGCTTTCTGCAAATGAGCCTAAACCCTACTTAGCCAAATATGCATGTAATGATAGGATCCACTTATTTCTACATAATAGTGAAACCTGCCAATACAATTCAAATGTATTGACCCTTGTGGCTGCAACTTATTATGTTGCAGGTTTGTTTGATGTTAGTAAGTGTGTTGAATAGGATTACAAGTCTACAACCAACATGATTGCATGTGGCACTTTGAAGATGAAGGACTCCATGCTATATAGATATTCTGTTGTATTGTAATGAGATAGCCAAATGAGCTATGTAAGATGTAATACATTATTTCATTCTTGGTTATAAAGTTGTATTATGACCTTTGTTTCTTGATATTACATCTTAATTGTGGATGCTAGCTATTGATCCATGGACTAGCATTGTAAATTAATGGATCTCTACCTTATTAAAGGTTAGGAAGATTACACTATGTAGCATGGAGTCCTTCATCTTCAAAGTGCCATAGGCAATCATGTCGGTTGTAGACTTGTAATCCTAATCAACACACTTCACTAACATCAAACAAACATGCAACATAATAAGTTACAGCCACAAGGGTCAATACATTTGAATTGTATTGGCAAGTGATACTATGGTAGTATAGTGGAGTCTATCATCTATATGCATTTGGCTAAGTGGATATTAGGCTTGGTTTGCTCAAAATATATTTTTCCTTATCATTTGAAAACACTAAGTTTTTGTTTGGCAAAATCACCCAAGGCATCTACCAATCATTGATTGAAGATCCTTTAACCCTTGTTCAACCACAAGTTTTTAACTTGGAAATTGGGATGAGGAGATTCTTGATAGCTTCCATGTCTTGATGCTCAAATTGTCCATTGCCGGGGACACGGCTAAATACTTAGATTTTACTCTCTCGAGAGGTGGTGCACTCTCCCCACAAGACTCGATATGCATCGAGACAAGATCTTTCAGAAGCCTTCCCTTAGACCAAAATGGGCACGTTCCCAAACCTATCACCCCCTACCACCAACTGTCCATTTAGCTAAGTTATTGCAACTTATATGATCCAGGCAGAGCCCATAATGCCATGTGGCTGCACTAGAAGCTTCTTAACATATGGCATCTCAAATCCCTTTATTCCTGGGTGGCATTCCACAAGTGAGATACACAAGTTTTTGCCAGTTTACTGGCCCTGTGTAACCATTCAACAAAAATCCATCCAAGCAATTACCATTCCACCCATGTGATTCATTCACTTAGTAGTTTTATTAAGCAAAATTTCCATAGAATGTATATATAAACCACCCTTGATTGCTACTAGCTAGGCTAAGCATGATAGTAGTAGGAATCTTAACTTAGGGAAAATTATACTAAGGCATCAACTACTAGGATTTCCCATGGCATAGTTAACACTTAGAAAATTCATGCAAGTCCTACTTAGAAATATCACTAATGCATAGTGAAAATATTGGGACAAAATTATGGAGCACCACTTGCCTTTTTGGTAGAGAATATTCACTCCTTGTTCTTTCAATAGTCACACTCTTCAAATTTCACTACAATTCAATCAAGGCACAAATTCATTCTACCATTCAAGCAATTCATCACATAGAATAATAAAAACAAAGCAATGCATGCAAGCATGCCAAAGATTGTTTTATTTGGAAAAGTGGTTTCTATTAGGCTATATACATTCTAAAACATCCATTGGTCATTTATAAAAGTGGCAAGGTCATTTGAAAACAAGTTAGTGAAAATGGCCATTTGAATCATTCTTGTTTTTGCTAGAAATGATTTAAATCAAAGGAATATTTTCTAGTGTTTTCCAAATATATTTTTAAACACAAATGTTAGTGTTTTAAGGTCAAGTGTTTAATATTAAACCATTTTCCAAAGGTCTCATCTAAAAACCATTTTTAATCAAAGCAATATTTTATTTTGTTGGAAATGACTTTAAACAAAGTAATAATTTTCTAGGGTTCATAAAATATATTTTTAAATCCTAAAACTTGGTGTTTAGGGTCAGAGAGTTTATATCAAATCATTTTCCAAAGGTTTTACTCAAAAAGCATTTTAAAACATAAACAATATTTTTATTTAACTAGAAATGCTTTAATTAAAAGATTTATTCTTTAGCTTCACAAAATACACTTTTAAATCTACATGTTGGTTTCTATGGTCAGTAGGTTCAAAAAATCCATTTACAAAATATTTTACCCTAAAAATAATTTTAGAATCAATTTTATACACAAAATAAGCCTAAGGAAGTTTCTACAAAATCAATCGATTTTACAGAAGCAAAATACTAACAAAGTGCATGGTTTGAAAGTTCACATTTTTCTGAATCGAGTGATATAAAATTTGTAAAATTTGGACATGTGGATTAAAAGTTATAAATTTTTCAAGTTTAAACATCTAATAGAAATGTTTCTATTTTTAAAACATAACTCAGGCCACGTGTCAAAATTTTACTGGCTGATATCGTTTCGGCAGGATCGTGCAATACACGCCGTAGGATTTAAGTTGATCTGTGCGGCTCAGATGGATTCGTACCCTGTCGGGTTAATTCTAATCTCACGCATCCGATCTAGATCTAACGACCCAAATCGAATAACCAAAAACGGGCGGCGGTGGCTAGCGGCGGAGCGGTCTGGCAGTGGCGTCGCCAGTGATACAGGAAGCGAGAGGAGTGGGGAAGCTCACCGAGTTCTCCGTGGCGTGGGGATGCTCGAGGTGTCCTTGGTTGGCGAAGGGCGCTCGGGGTCGACGGGGATTGCTCGCCGGAGTTCCTCACTAGCTCGGGCACGCACGGTTCTTGTCGGAGACGAGCCTGCAGATCACGCGCGGTTGATTTGCGAGCACCTGGAGATTCACAGGACACGGGCGAGTAAGATGGTGTGAACTAGCAGTCGAGACGCGCACTGGTTCATGTGATAGATCTCACCGGAGATGTTGCAGACGGCGGTGGTGAGGAGGCGTCGTTGTTGTCGATGTCTCAAGGCGCGCGCGAGTGAGTGGATGATACTGGGAGATGCAGGGGATGATGGGGATCACAGTCGTGTGCTCTGGGGGCAGTGGGGTTGGCGGTGCTGGCCGGAATCATCGCCGGAGTGTGTCGGAGTCAGTGGGGTTCATGCAAGAAATTGGAGAAGCCTATGGGCAGTGAGTGCGTGGCGTCTGGGGGAAAGGTAGAGGAGACGCGGGCGATTAAACGGACATGGTCAGGGGCAAGAATCACGCGGCCAGTTACGCGAATTGAAGTGCGCATTCAATGGCAGAAACAGCCATGCGGTTTGGGGAAGAAGGGGTTCGCGAGTGGGGAAGACGACTGGCAGGTGGGGCAGCCTCGTCAGCGAGAGAGAGGGAAAGACGGTGGGGTCCAATTGTCATTGACTACGCGGGTTCGTTCGTGAGTAGGAGAAAACGGTTCGGGGGAGAGGTGGGCTCGGAGGCGAGGCGATGGATCGTGCGGACCTGGCTCTCGGAGAGCCGGTCGCGTGGCGGCGACTCACGGATGCGAGCCAAGTCCTCCGAGGCAACGACGTCGGTGAGGCCGACGAAGAGGCTGATCGTGCCGACCGACAAGATCATGCTGTGCGTGACGGGTCGCGCCGCCGGGACGTAGCTGCTCGGCAAGATCTGGAGCATCTCGTTGATCGCTATCATGCGGCCGGTGGCGACCGTCTCGTTGATGGGCAGATTGGATCTCGCCAGAACACCGCCGAACCGTCAGCCCCACGGTGGGCGCCACTGTCGTGGGAATGGTCACGGCAGATGCTGCAATCGGCAGCGAGTAGTAGAACGAAGGGCAAGGGCGGCCAGCCATTTGCGGTGTGATATGAGGGCGGAGACACAGGGTTTTACCCAGGTTCGGCCCCCCGGAGGGTAAAGACCTACTCCTGCTAGGTTGTATTATGATGGTGTTACAATGGGGGGAGCTCGGCGGCTAGGTGGCGAGTCGCTTGGGTGTATGATGGAACGTGTCTCTACACGCCCTGTAGGGAGGTTTATATAGACTTACCTCCCCTAGGATTTACATATCTCAACCGAATCAGTTAAAGCCTCGGTAGTCGTTTAACCTAATCCGACTGGGCCTATCTACTCGCCTGGGCCTTCACTTTCCAAATGGATCCACACCGGTCCTTGATCCGATCGCCGTCTTGCAGGCCCACTCGATTCTGGTCACTGGAAGCGTCACTGGAATACCCCATTGGGCATATCCCCATCACACGCTGTATCTTTCACACACATGGGGGGAGAAGAGATCTAATGAAGCACTTGAGTAGCAAGGTAGATCTATTAGATTACAAAGCTCATGACCACAACAAGATCATGCATAGAGAGAGAGATGAACACATAGATACCGGTAGAGCCCTTAGCCTCAATGAAGAAATACTCCCTCCTCATCATGGAAATCAGCAACGACGATGAAGATGGCGGTGGAGATTGATGGAGATGGATCCGAGGGCACTTACCTGTCCCGGCAGGGTGCCGGAACAGAGACTTTCTGTCCCCCGAATCTCCCCTTCGGTGGCGGCCGCGCTATAGAGGTTTTCGTGGCTTTCTCCCTAGATGTTTTAGGGTTTTCTCATCGGGAGGCTCTTATAGGCAAAGGGGGAGGCCGAGGAGGCGGCCAGAGGGCCCACACCCTCCGTAGGCGCGGGCCAGGCTTGGCCGCACCTAGGGGGTCTGGCCACCCTCTGGTGCCTCTCCGTCCCTCCTTCTGGATTCGTGTACCTCACGGAAAGTTATTGATTTTGGCTTTTGTCCCATCCAATTCCAAGAATATTAATTTTCTGCCTTTCTGGAACCAAAAACAGGAGAAAACAGGCAACTGGCACTGTGGCAACTTGTTAATAGGTTAGTTCCAGAAAAGATATAAAAACACATCAAAATAAAGACAAAGCGAAGCAAAGTAGATACTAAACAAACATGAAACATCAAAAATTATATATACGTTTACAACGTATCACTCGTCGCTTAGCTGCTAAGGGACCCATTTATGGGGGAATTATTGTTGCACGTGTTGTTGCTGCCTTAGGCCTTGATGTTGATCCAAATGATACAGTTTTGTCTCCTAAGAGGCTTGATCTTGCTGCTATGAAAGCGTACCACTTTGTCACTGTTGGCTCTACCCTTAAGAGCCTAGTTTATAGAATGTTTTTTACTGACGGGGAAGAGAGAGAGATTCCTCTGCCGCAAACCACTTTGTTCAGTATTTCCCAGGGACCTTTGTCATGCTCCAAGGAGGAGATGGACGAGAAACTGCGCATTCTTGGCTTCCATGGACACTACCAGGGGGACGCGCCCTCATACGACCCCTCCATGCACTACACAGGGGAGTCCTCGAGCTCTTACCAGGACGAAGGGGCCTCCTCGTCGTACTACGGAGGTGCACCTTCTTGGTCACCATGGGGTTGAGCCCCACTTAGGCCAAAAGCCTATGCTTGGGGGGAGGTATACCGACATCACAATCACCTATATATCATGTTTCGTCGGTTCTTGTATATCCATGTTTCGCTTTCTTTTGGTTTTTATTTGTGCTTTCTCAACACACAAAAATACCAAAAATATTTTCATTGTTTCTCTTGGTTTGTTTCTTTGCTTTTTAGCTTTGGTTTGCCTTAAAGAAAAATCCAAAAAGGTTTTGCTTGGTTTGCTTTTGCTTTGTTTGGTTTTGCTTTGTTTGCTTGTTTTTAAAAATCGAAAATACCAAAAAATAGTTGTTGTTCTTCTTTGGTTTTGTGAGTTCTTTGCAGGGTTCAGCCGTCCTCAGTGGATTTTGGTTTCATGTTATTATTCAAGTCACACAAGTGAAGGGCAATAATGAAGATTAAGACAACTTGATACGTGGTAAGAGGCTGGTAATGAACTCTATTTGTTTTCATTTTTGTACATGTACTCATCATTGTGAGCATACTTAGTCTGTTCATGTGAGGTGTATGTTGTTATGGATGTTTAGTAGTTATTGCTCTCTTATGATTAGTTCCAGCTTGCTAATTGTTTGTAGCATGTCATATGAATGTTTGCTTGCATTGTTCTATTCATATTTTGGTATGATATTGTGGTATCCTCCTCTGAATGTTTCATGTGAATCGACTTGGCACATGTTCACGCATGCATATGACTGAACAATAGTCAGTAAGCCTCGATGATTTATTTTGCCTCAGAGTTCTTGTATCACTTTCATGACATAATTAGTCATGTTTTTTTGCAAGCATGTTTATGACGGTTATTGCTCTCTCGTTTGTTGCTCCCTCTCTATTGCTAGCCTTCACTTGCACTGAGTATGAGCTCTACTTGTGCATCCAACTCCCCAAAACAAATATTGCCAACGGTGTCCACCATACCTACCTATTAGCATCATTTGCTAATTCCGTGCATATTCATTCTGCCTTGTTTTCTTCCAAATAATTTTTTTGTCTGTTTTGAGAAAGTTAGTTAGTAAAGCTCTCACGAACTTGATGGCACACTTTATTACTTACACTTAATAAACCTGAACCATTGTGACTGTTCATGAAAGTTATATGCTTGCAAATTATAGGCTCAGAGTTAGCAGAACCGTGCTGTCATGGGGAACGCTTTCAACACTTATGGATACATATCCAGTTGATATCATGATCTTTTGTTTGCGGATGTCATCAGTGTGAAATAAAAGGGGAGCTTGTGAGTTCATGGAGTTATATATATGTGTTAGAGAAACGCCTGGGCCGCTAGCCTAAGCCATGCCTAATCATGGTGGAAACTTTTAGCATTACCATAATGAGCAATCTGTGAAGCATCCTCAATAAAAACCTATGCAAATAGCAAATAAAAAGATCGATGAGATGCTCATTGTCTGCTTGCCTTGTCATTTTCATCACGGGATAGCTCCTGTATCATGTGCAAGGGGTACCCCGTTAGCGGTTCTCTATGATATGCATGTATTTAAAATGACAAGAACTTACAGGTAACTAAACTTGAGTAGCATGAGGAGAGGCCCTCGTACTCAAGGGACATGAGATTTCCAGTTTATGGTATGTCAAGCATATAACTCAGATTAGACCTCACTTTCACTTAATCATATAAAGATGCTTATGATAGGGGCAATGAGATCTCAAAGCTAATGAGTACCCTGCTTTCAGCATTTGGAAGCCTTTCAAACTTTTCAAAACCTTTTCACCTCCTTTTGAGTCACCACTTATTCTATGAGCACCTTCTTGAGAGCATAGTTATCATTTTTGTGCTTGTTCCAAAACTTGGCAAATTATGTCATTACTTTGATGCTTGTATCTCTGATATCTTTACTTGTAGTCTTCACTTGAACTTCAGAGGTGCCTTGGCATTTATACTATGCTCTACAAACAAAGGCAAGCGAGATACCACTCTATCTTACCTTTTTATGAGCATCGCAATGTTGCTTATGTTTATGTTTCATGCTACTTATTATTATTGAGTTGGAATCTCTTCATAGCTTGCAATGACTATTGAGTAGACTTAGTTGCATACTCTTTATTATGAATTGTTTAAGCATCTAATCATGTGTTGAGAATATATACATCATATGAAGCAAATGTGTTCGTGAAAGTTCTTTTATCGCACTCAGTTTTCAACTAAATTGCACGAGGTCAAGCAATAAGCTAAGCTTGGGGGGAGTTGATACGTCCAAATCGTATCTACTTTCCCGAACACTTTTGCTATTGTTTCTCCTCTAAACTTGTGTGATTTGAATACAACTAACACGGACCGACGCTGTTTTCAGCAGAATTACCTTGGTGTCTAGTTTTTGTGTAGAAAATCAACTATCAGGAAAAATCCGGGAAAATATGCCAAAAATCCTATTTCACCAGAAGACTCACGGAGCCAGAGTACGAGACGGAGTGGGGCCTTGGGGGGACCACACCCCCAGCCGCACGGGCCAGGCCTGGCCGCGCCTGGAGGGGGTGTGGCAACCCCAGGCACCCCCTTGGCCTCTCTCTTCGCCTATAATATGCCTCTTGACCTAAAAACTTAGGGGGTTCGACGTTTTTCCAGAAAGAGTTCCGATGCGCCGGCACCACCAGAAACTCCGTTCTGGCACCCTGCCGGGACGGGGAATTTGGAGAGGATCATCGCCATCGTCATCACCAACGCCTCTCCATAAACCATCCATGTTTTCCTCATCCATGAGTGAGTAATCCCCCACAGTAGGCCATGGGGATGGTATGGATTGGATGAGTTCTATCATGTAATCAAATAAGATTGTTAGGGCATAGTGCCTAGTATCTCTATTACTGATATTTGACTTTGTTGCAACTTGTTGTGCTTAATGCTTGTCACTAGGGCCCGAGTGCCATGATCTTAGATCTGAACTTATTATTGAATCATTATGATAGTATTGTTTGTGATCTTATCTACAAGTTGTGTACACATATCATTGTCCAGATCCAAAGGCCCCAAAGTGACAGAAATTGGGACAACCGGAGGGGATAGCTATGATGTGAGGATCACATGTGTTTACGGAGTGTTAATGATTTTCTCCGGTGCTCTATTAAAAGGAGCACCTTAATTGTCAGTAGTTCCCTTGAGGCCTCGCTGCAACGGGCTGCGAGGATAAAAGATATTGTGCAAGTTCTCATTGCGAGCACGTATGACTATATATGGAACACATGCCTAGGTGTAACACCCTTAGAATCGACCCTATGCAAGTTTCAGCGATTCCCGCCAAATTCGCATAGAAACGATTCAAAGGTGCCCACCAGGCACTTTCGTGCGGGTGGAAAACGAAGTAATAACATTACACAACAGTTCTCGATAGGACCCACAGAACAGAGGTATATACAACACGACTCCATGAGTCAAGAATACAGATACGCAGAACAAAGATCCGAATCACCTTGAAAATGATAGAGCGTCCGACTACGGACAAGATGCAAATGGGGCTAAGAGCCCTGTAGAATAACCAATGGCGTCCATAACCCTGCCCAGGCCAAGCCGGAAGGGTAACCCTGCTAACGACGTCGATCCCAAAACCTGCTTAAACAAAAGGGGTGCCGGCAAAGGGCAAAGGAAAAAGAGCTGTCAAGATCGAGGCCAAGACACCGAGACTAGAATTTGGCGGTCCTCGCCTACATAAGTATGGTGGATCGCAGCGCAGCAAGATGCACTAAACAACCTATAGAGACTCGATAAAACAGTGACTATCGAGAGGGTAAGAAAGACCTATCCGAACCAACCCGATACTAACACCAAACAATCCCATCCCGTATTCCCTCAAGACCAAACGAGGAATTCAACCAAGGAACTCACATTGGCGCTTTATTTATTCGATTGTTGCAGCAATTACTAGTCGTGTGTAGATAATCGTCTCCGATAAAATAAAGTGGGCCTTTTAGTTAACCATTCCGTTGTAATTGCGACACTTACTAGTCAAATACAATTAGCATGAGATATCCCAAACCCGGTTGTTGGTACTTAGATTTAGCCATTCCGCTGTAGTGAAGTCGATTACTAGTCATATCGGATACAAGTCAATTTATAAAGAAACTTTAGTTATAGTTGTCTATGATCAAGCATCGTGCTCAAGTCGTCCATAACCATGACACGGCTCGAAAAGATTTAACTGCAGGGTGCACCAAAGTATCCACAAGCACTTCACCTTTTGCCGATCGGTTAACATACACCCATCGGTATGTCGTACGGGTCTAAGTCACGACGCTTCGCACTCCAAAGCAAGCGGGCCACCCACTAAGTCTACCCGCAACAAAGTCGGTCGGTCTCCGAGACGGACTTAGGGTTTGGGTAGACAGCTGTGAACGACCGGGGACCCAAAACTGGGCTTGTCGACACCGCAAACGTGTCCCGATCCTAACAAGACAAAGGTGCTCCTCGCACAAACGTAAATAAAGCAGTAAAGCATGGAATAGGTACAGGATATTAAATAAAACCTCAAACTAGTTTGTGGCCCCCAGTACAATACTTTGAAATCAGGTACTAATCGATGGGGGGCCCATATCTCCCACCGTGGTTAGCGCTCGATCTCTCAACAGTGTCAAGAACTTCGATCCCACGGACACAAGTGGACGGTTAACAACCAAATAACATCTATTGCCCACCTGTGCCTCTGCTTACCTACTTCAATTTTAGTTGTTAAACAGTAATTAAAGTAAACGATAATGAAAGCCATGATCATCTCCAACACTAAACATGCGGCAATACTCCAACAACTGTGGTATTTGACGACACGCAGCAGCACTTGAGCAAGCGACTACGACACGCAAGTCCAACTATCTACCAATCAACAGGTAATAGGATGTGTCCAGGGCAATATAAGGCTGCAAGGGATATCATGGGTACGAAAACTAGAGCATCGCAACACAGATAGCAATAGATCAACAGGAGGGAATAAATACTATAAAAGTAAGATAGGTAGAAAGGGGGAGGTGCTCGCCTGAAAACATTGTCGAAGGTTCAACCGAAGATCGGGGCGAAGCTCACATCAACTCAACGGCCTTATCCGCGAAGAAGCAAAACACTAGAATAAACACCGGATGCACTATTTAATACTACAACAGAAGAACGGGCATGATGCATGTATGATGAATGACATGGCAAAGGTGCGATGCAATTAGGCCATATTAAGCGGAACCGGGGTCCCGACATTTAATTAAACGGTTCAAGTTATTTAACTACCCGCAAATTAAATGTTGTTTTAACATGGCAAAATGTAGCACCGGTTCGCTACACAATTTAAATGAGGCCAATATAAGACTAGATTTGCCCGCATATGGGCCCCATATTTAATTATAAGGTGAATCGGCATAATGCCCCCAAACCACACAATTATGCATGCGAGTATGACAATTTAATATGCATCAATTTGTTATTACATTTATAAAATAGGGCTCGAGAAAAGGGGTCACACATGGGTCCGACGATCTTGGGGTTCCGGGGTCCGGAGTTCGGTCTCGGGGTTCAGGGTTCGACGGGATCGGTCTCGGATAACGGAAGTAGATCTTGTCGCATCCGAGAAGAAGGACTTGGTTCGGCGTCGGGGCGCTGCGGACCCGCCCTGGTCGGTGTCGATCTTGTCGCACGGTGTCCGGGGTAGACGAACTTGGCGTATTCGCATCGGTGATCTTGGCGTCCGGGTTCTCGACTTCGCATCCGAGACGAAGGTCTTGTCGCATGTGTGGTTGCCGGGTCCGCGAAGACGGTCATTGCGTTCAAGGTAGAGAACTTGGCGTTCCATGTAAGCGACCTTGGCGTCCTTGTCAGAGTTCTCGGGTGACTATGTCGGTCTTAGGTTTGGCGCCGGTGGATCTTGGCGATTCCATGAAGGAGGCCTTGATGCTTCAGTCCTGTGTCAATCTCCGGGTACCATGTTTTCTCGGTGTGGTTTTCCTCGGGTGGTCGGCGAACTTGGGTCGAAGTCGAAGTTTCTCCCGAAGATCTTGGGGTTCCCTCTTGGTTTGTCGATGCCGATCTTGTATTGGACTCGGGCGTTTTGGGGAACATCGCACAAACACATAAATACACACGGGCTGGAGGTGAGACGCCACCCGATTGCGGCGAGGGCGGCAGACGCAGAGGCGGAGCTTGTCAAGGAGGAGGAGCGGTGACGGGGCTCGCCGAGGAGCTCTGTCATGGGAACTGAGGGAGGAAGCGTCTGGTGGCGGCGAGGACGACGGAGAGGACGCTAGGAGGACGCGGCGCTGTTGCAGAGGGGACGGCCAGGTCAGGAGGGCGGGGCGGAGGCTGCTGGCGGCGCGGGGAGGAAGGTGGGGTCGAGGCGGGGCGCTTGGCGGGTTGGGAGGCGCCGGGCGTGAGGAGGCCGCAGCGTGGTCATGGCCGAGGAGAGGAGGCCAAGGGCGACAGGATGCTCATGAGGAGCGCCTTGAGGAGGAGAGGAGGAGGATCCCAGGCGGGGTCGACGGAGCTTGGGACGGCGAGCCGAGGTTGGCGGCAGACGCATGAGGAGGGTCACGCTGGCCGGGCGGAGATGGCGGAGAGGCGTCATGGCCGAGAGGCACCGGCGGCGAGGGAGGACGCGCTGTGGGCTCAGGCGGAGGAGGTCGGGCGGGAGGCAGAGCATGGGGAGGCTGTGGCGGAGACCGATGGCGTGAGGGCGCCTGGCAGGTGGCAGGCCGTGAGCCTGGGCCCGTGGGAGGAGCTGCACTGGGAGAGGGGGTGGTGGCGAGAGGAGGAGGGAGAAGGGAGGGGTGTCGGGAGGAGGGCGTGAGGGAGAGAGGAAGGAGACGGCACGGCGTGAGAGCAGTGGGTCGGGAGGGCCTGGGGTGGAAGGGGAGAGGGAGGGGCATGTGGTCAAGGGCGCGGGCCCAGGGGCCAGAGGGTGGGGATGGCCTGGGGCGTGTGTGGGTGTGTGTGGCGTGGGGCCGTGTGGGGGTTGGGGTGGGCCAAATGTCGGGAGAGAGAGCGAGGGGATGGGTAATTTGGGTGAGAGAGAGGGTGTAGGTGGGGTCAGTGGATTGGTGGTCAATGAGGGTGAGGTGGAGGGACGGTGAGGTGGCAAGCTGGGGTTGGTGGGTAGACTAGGTTTGGGTAGGAATAGATTAGGGTTTGGGTTTTATTAGTTTGTTAAATATTTATGGTGTTGTTTTGTTTTAAATCTTTTTAGCAAATAATTTTTAGGCAATTAATTTAACAGATAATTATAAGACTTATTTTGAAATAAGAGAAGGGTATTTTTTAGAAAACAAAATAGGCTTATTGAAAATAGTTTCAGACAAACAAATGCATGATGATGACGATGCAATGCACAAAACAACGCGATTTTCTAGTAGTGGTTTTGCGGGATGCCACACTAGGATTGTTTAGTACTTGGATGCTTATTCTTATTTATCTGCAATTGCCCTAGATCTTGAAGTTACGTTTTATACTCGTCCATGCAACGCCCGTCCATCCATCCCTATGCCTACCGCACTCATATCTTACTGTTTTCTACTACTGTTAATATTGCTCTTGTTTTACTGCTGCTGTTGCTACTACCAAACTGTTGCTACTGATAAACTTCTATGAGCAAGAACTATTTCCAGGTGCAGCTGAATTGACAACTCAGTTGTTAAGGCTTGCAAGTATTTTTTGACTCCCCTTGTGTCGAATCAATAAATTGGATAATACTACCCGCGAAGACTGTTGCGATCCCCTATACTTGTGGGTCATCACGTTGCTCCTTCCTCCATCTTTCCCCACCTCCGATCGTAACGATCGTGTTCTAGATTCGCGGAATTTTGACCCAACTCGTTGGAAATCGGTCGGAACGAGCCTCTATGTCGAAAAGCGGGCGAATTTGGGGCCATGTTGGTTAGTTGACCGGATTCCGAAGAAACTCCGGTGAATCCTATGGTGGAAAGGCACCGACGAGAGCTAAAACACCCCTCTTGGCAGCCGCTGACCAGGATATGGGGCGTTGTAAAATTTCTTCAAAAACTTATGATCCAAAGTTCTCAGACATTGCATTTTGGTGCCCTTTAAAAAGTTATAGGTTGTCCGTGTTTTACAAGATCTAGAATTGACCATTTTCTAAAACAAAACCGTAAAACTATGTTATTTTAGGGGCTTGGGCACTTTTACTGGATCTATTAGATTTGCTCTTAGATATAGCCTCGTCCCACCAATTCTTAACTAAGTCCCAACCATGCTAAGCGTTGGGAAGAGCCGAAAAAAGAGTGAGCCACGTCTTGTAACAGACATTTCAAAAGGAGGTGCGCCAGAGTCTCCGGATATTGATTACGAAGTTGCAAACTCCACAATCTACCTATGTCTTTAAAGTCCATCCGTCATCCAAACCCGATTTTGTAAAACACGCCATGCAAGAACTTGATCTCGGAGGGGCCCAACATTTCCACACTAAGCGAGGCATTTCCAACTTGATGAGGCATTTGAATTGCATTTTGTAGACGGTGGAGGCGGAGTATATGCCACCGCCAGTGAGCTTCCAACGGATTTGGTCGCGGATGTCATGCTCAAGTACCACATCTTGGAGGTTAGACCAAAAGCCAATGTATTCTTGAAGGTGGGTGACCAAGAGGCCATTGGTCATGTTGATGCGGCTAATCCAAATATTCGACAAGGCATCCTAGAACTCGTGAACATTTGAGTATAACATGCACATATACGTATGAACTTTATATTATATAGATGATTGCTATATGTGAACATTCTTGGACTCTCACTTATAAGAACACTTCTTCAACATGACATTTTCTCCGTTGGCTTTCTTTCTTCACGAGTGCAAACTTTTGGGTCATAGGTGATGAAGAATTCAAAACTGCATTCTGAAGTTTCAAAAAATTCCAAGCAAAAATCCTAGACATAGAAAATAATGTACTCTAGCAACATAAAAAAACTTCAACTCAAAATAGCCCATATTTTGACCTACACAAAAATGACAAAATCTGAAATCCAAAAGTAGCAAATAGTGCAAGGTTTCAATCCTTCAAATTCTCAAATTCTGCCCGATTTTGTTATTTTGTTATGCCCAGAATATAGGGTAATACGGGTTGAGATTTTGTATGTTGGTATAGTACACCATTTTCTACATCTAGGGATTTCTCTGAAAGTTCGAAATATTATTTTCAAAATTTGAAAAAAGAGCTCCATGTAACTCGATCTCTAAAGCAAATTTATGCTTCTTCATTGACTTGTTTCGGTACGATTGTATCATCTCTTACTATTCTAACCTACATTATGTGCTCTTCTACGTCGAATACCTTGTTGTTTGTAAGGATATTGTCATGTTTTAGCCCCCCATAGTTTTTTCTGTTTGCGTCTATGTGTGTGTTGGGTGTGTGTGTGTCTTGTGCCTCGTAGAAATAGGCCCGATTCACCGTCGGACTCGGGCTACTGATTTAATAGCTTGGGCCTTTGTCTAATAGCGCCCATTGCGTGAGAAGCTCTCCTGGGCCAGAAGCCCTATCTGCGTCTGATAAATCGGGTTCACCGTTCACTGGCTGCCATCGATGTATAGTCCCGGGCCCTAAAAACCGACATCATGGTTCACCGGGCCTACGCCAACTCCTGAACCGCGCAAGCCCCGGCGCCGCGGCCTCTTCCGTTTGTGCATATACTCGAGTAATATTCGAACTACTGAAGAGGACCGTTCTCTGTGATAACCTGTGTGAATTCTGAACCTTGCATCATCCGTCTCTTGATCGTTGCTTCTTGTTTGATCTCCCTTCCGGCGGAGCATCGAATATTCCTGTTGTGGAATTAGGCGCGACGGCTATCGGACGCTGTATTTCGGGGAGAATTGTTTGGTCGTACTGATTGCTGTCAGTTCAGTGCAAAGGTTTTGTGGTGTTTCTACAAGAAGGGTTCGAATGTACCATTGTCGGCTGTCAATCTGCGTCAACTGCACGACGATATACGTTCCGAAAGGCTGATATGCCTGGGCGAAGTCGTAATGAGTACTGTGCCTGCTGGCAAAATTAGCCGATGACGCTTGTTCATTGCATCACGTTTGTGCTGATCATCTGCAGAGCTTGTTTCCCCTGACGACGCGCATAGAAAAACTCGTTTCAGGTTTCCCAACTCTTTCAGAGGTTTCATTGTTCTTGGTTGGTTTACAGTGTGTATAGTTAAGGATTCAGCTATCTAGTTCTCCATTTCGCCATATTACTTCTCACTCTTCCAATGCATCATACAAGGAAATGAGTAATACGAAAGGTTTTTTTTTGTTATGTTGACCAATGATAGCTTATTTTCTTTAGTATATCAACAGATTATTGTGTCTCGCTGAATCAGGTCGAGAAGTGGAATGAGCTGAGGGAAAGTGGAGCATTTGCAGGGCCCCTCTGAATCTTCTGTTTCAGAGTCTCCTCCGGCCAGCACACTGCTTCCTTTTCGTTGAAACGATAAGTCCACTACTTTTATCAGGCTACTGTAATCTTCTAAAAAACTAATCCAATGGGAGGGAGTAGCTCCGTAGAGTTCTTCTTTTTCTTTCTAAAACACCATAGTGGTGATATAGTACAAGAAATTCGCTTGTACTTGAAGCCCAGTTCTCACTACTTTTATCTCCTGGCTCCTGCTTTAAAGATTGTGATTACGCCTTGTATTTTTCCGGCAATGAATCGCTCCAGAACCCCAAACGAAGCCGAGCATGATAATTCAGACATCTTTATTACTCCCTCCGTCCTAAAATAGATGTCTTAGATTTACCAAAATTTAGATGAATCTAGACACTATTTAGTTTATAGATTCATCCAAATTTTGACAAATCTAAGACATCTATTTTAGGACGGAGGGAGTACTAGATTAGATGCATTCGCATCTAAATAAAGTGGAGGCCATCAATATGGACCGGAGAAAGTATTTTTTCTTCTTAACATATTCTGAAATCTGGCCAAGCTATTTCAGTTTGCGTCATAAAAATCCATCTACCCTGGGGGGTCCAGCAGACAAACAGTGGTAAATGCGTACTGGGAAGTGGTAGACCCATTCATAGCACTCTGGACTACTAGTAAATGCGAGTTTCTGTCCTCTGAATGGCCTGAGGCGGACTAGTGTCCGTTCTGTCCCTGTATGGCTGTGGCCACCATCGCCATAGCAATGTGTGCTCTGAATGCTGAAACATATAGGTTCAGTCGGACGGTACAGAACATATTAACAGCTCAGCTACCCCTTCATCATCAGAGAGAAAAAGGAGTGGGACAGAAGGAACGCTGCGTGTGCACATGCAAATATGCCCAGCAGAGAATGAATGCGCTTGCTGTGCTTTCTGCTGATTAACCTGCAAGATCACAGTGCGAAACTTTATGGGTGCTTTACTGTGTTTTTTGTGCTAGTTAACATGCACGTTTTCTTGCTTCATCGTAGAGAAAAACTTGTGTAAATTGCAAGCGCGCTTCCTTCTCAGTACTGTTATCACACACAAGCGGAGAGAGATAGATCATTTTTCATCTCTGAAGGCGTTCTTGTTTTTCAGGTGTGTAGGTGTGCGTTTCTTTTCTTGCCTGTGTGTTTTGGTTTTCTTCCAAGGAGAAACTCAGGCGAGTTTGAGTTTACCACCATAATAAGCCACATTATATTCATATATGCTTACGGAAGAGTTGCATGGGACAGGTAGAACATCTTGTCGCAATTTCAGAATAAACAGGAAACAAGAAGATGCTACCACCTAGCTTATCCTGCGGAGATCAACAGAGAAAGAAAGACATAAAATAAACAACACGGACAGACGACAGTAGCGCTAAAAAACCAAGTACAACAAAGACATATACTCCTACTAACTCTTATTCGGGGATGATGGCAGCACGTACAACACTTAGAATCCTACTACAGATTACATCAAGCTCAAGAGGGATAGACGGGGTGAGTAGAGAAGAGAGGGGCGGTGTGGACAAGAGAAAAGATCGCCTGATAAAGACGGAGACGGAGCCAAGGAAAGTCTTGCAAGGTCAAGAACAAATGAACTGACGCCAGTAGATCCTGGAAGGTTCAATACCGTAAGAAGACTTGCAAGACTCGGTCCAGGCAAAGAGGAAGAGAGAGGGTCGTGGCGAAGAGAGAGATTGGCGGTGTAGACGAGCTCAGGGAGGATAGAGCCAGGCCGTGGATCAGCGTGACGCGGCGCCGTCTCCCTCCTGGAGGAACCGCCGGGGACGAAGGAGCCTGTCGATGGAGGGAAGCCGCCTCGGCGGACGGCCAGGGGAGAAGCCCAGACTGGCAATGGCGTGGGCGGAGCAAGCGCCGGTTGGGCTCGGCATCGCGAGGCCGGAGCGGGGAGCTGGGGAGGTGTGCATGGCGTGGGTGGGTACTGGGAGCTTGCTCTGGGTGAAGAATGGCACACCACGGAGGAGACCCCTATATATAGCGCAAGGGTACGAGCTATAGCCAGGCAAAGGGGGTGGAGAGGGGAGAGCAAAACGGTGGGAGAGGCCGCGTGCGAGAGGAGGGCAAAACGGTGGTAGAGGGGGCTGGGTGAAACTGGTGCCTCTCTGTACTCTGTAGCCCATGCGGAGGAGAACAAGATGGAGATACAGAGGCCGCTAGCTAGCTGCGGCGTATCTCGTGTGTGTACATGCATGCATGTGCGTGTCAGGCATGTGATCGATGGAGTGATGAGTCGGGTCGGGCGAGTGTGGTGATGGGATGGGATGGGTAGATAGGCCGGGAAAAGGAAAGAGCGCCGAACCATCTCCGTCTCCTGCTGGGGCTAGGGCTAGCTTGCAGTTGCACTGGTTTGGGCAACAGATACACGCGGCGAGGCTAGCCTGCGGCAGATACACCAACTCGGCGGTGCTAGCTTAAATTCAGTGAAGCGGTGGAGACACTGGACGCTTTTCAGCTTCCCGCGTCAAGCCGGCCGGCTGGCCGGCGAGCGCATGGGCTCGATGGCTCCTCAAGACCTTACCTGCCTCCTCTCCGCCTCGCATTTAACACACACGCACACGCTCTCCCCCTCACTCCTCATGGTGCGCTGAGGGCAGAGGCATGTACTGTTCAAATCATCAACAGCCATTGTTGCATATGCATGCTTCAGTCGTCAGTGGGTGGATCGATCGGGCGGTGTGCTTCGTCTAATTCGTGGTTGATCCTAACCCAGCTACTGATTCACGATACTAGCTTGTCTTGCCATGATCTTTCTCCGCATCTACGGCATCATTACACAGTAGATAAAAACATCTCCACTCGGCTTTTCAGGACACCGATCTGAGACGAAATTTAGGTCCGGACACCGAAAATCGGTCCAGTCGTGTTCCCAGGACCCCGGTTTCGTCCGGATTTAGACGAATTTTGGTCCAGAATTTCCAGGCCATTCCCAGTATCCCGAAAACGCCACGTGAACGCCGGACAAATCGAAAACGGACGTGGGCCAGCTCTGTCGGCGACACAGCCCCATTTCTCCACACCCACTCGCCCAGTCTGCGGCGAAGAGCTTCCTAGCTGCCTCTACCGCCATGGCTTCGCAGGCGGGGCTCTTCCACGCTGAGACATGCCCACGCCTCTAAATAGGCTCGTCGTAGTCGCCACCCCATCTGCCGCCGCTTTCGCCGCCCAATCTTCGTCGTAGCTTGGCTTCGCTGCGAGCTCCCACCACCTCGCCTGCCATGTGTTCGGCATTTTGCCGGTTCGGCCATGGACTCCGACGACGAGGAAATGCTCGTCGTGTTACTGAAGGAAGAGAACGCCAAGTGAGTTTGGTCGATCGGAACAAGCCATACTACAGACAGAAACCTCTTGCCGAGGCTGATCATCAGGTGCCTTCAACCTGGGCTGCCTTCATCGCCATACGCCAAGAGATCCGAGATCCGGCTGCTGCAGGATGATCTGGTTGAGCACATATGGATACACAGGGGCAACACGTAGATGTAGAGCATAAACTGGCCGAACTAGGTCAAAATATGTTGTATTTTCACTGTAGTCCGATACTATGTTTAAACTTTCGTCGAACTATGGTCGACTGTATGCCGAACTAGGCCGAACAATGTTATGCATTCATATTATGCCAACTATACCGAAATCTGGACGAATTTGAGCCGAATTTAAGCGGAAAAGAGCGTTCCAAGAACTCAGCTTGGAGATGCGAGTGAGAAACTCGACGTTCCCGAGCCGAAAACAAGCTTTGGTCCGGCATATTTTGATCTGAATTTCGGTATGAAACGTTTCAACGAGTGGGATGCTCTAAATCTGCAGGGTGCACGTCCAGTGGCTTTGTTGTTCCCATTTCGAAAAAAGTTGCTTTGTTGTTTGTCCGCCGAATGCAGTGGCCCAGTCAAGTCTGTCTCGTTTCAACCTGAATATGAATTTCGTTAACCGTCACCAATCACACCACCAGCAGCAGCCCGTTCTTGAGAGTAGATAGATAGATAGCATGCGGATATTCTTTCCTTGTCGGCCGGCGACTTGCACTTATTTTTAGGACTTGATGGGTGGTGGCCGGTGGGTGGATGGGTAACAACAACAACAACAGGGATGTTCGATGGCACATGCCAACAGTGGCACGACGAGCATGCGCCTCGTCGTCTCATCTCATACCCTCGTCTCATCTCCATCTCACAGGGAGGCATTTACAGTTTTACACACTTAAACTTGTCTCACTTTTGTTATCAAACTGGTCCCTCGCTCGTGAAGGATCCATGCGGTGTGCCCAGCTTGTGAAGGATCCATTCTATTTCCATGTGTCCCTGTCCTTAGGTACTACTACCAAACAGTTTGTGTTGCTCGATAACAATGGGGGCAAATCACGCAAAAAGGTAAAAAGTGAGGAAAATCACGGACAGTGTAACAGCAATAATGCATTTTATAAATGAGTACAACAAAGTGATGTGCTTTTTGCTCAACTTTTCTCATGTTGGGGATGACCCTAGGTAGGGTCAAGCTAAGGTAAAAGGATAAAGCTCATTGAGATATTGATATGTCTACGCCGCCGTCAGAACCTCGCCTCCCTGCCTCCTCCCCTCGCCGCCGCCGGAGGGCGTGACCAACAAAGCCTGTGCAGCGCTGGCGACGGCGAGACGTCTCCTTCCTCCCTCTGTGTGGAGCTTCGGGCGGCCCTTCATGGCGGGGAGCTGGGCTCCAGGAGGCCTCCGGCGGCGGGGGCGAGCGGATTCGGTGGAGGCGTGGCTCCGGGAGGTGGTGGTGCTGCGCGGCGGCGGGGGCCTGCTTCTTCCGCCAGGCGGTGGTGGTGCTGCGCGGTTGCTTCTTGCGGCGGCGGTCGGGCTCGCTACCTCATGCGCCGGCGGCGGCGGTGGGCGGCGCCACGAGCGCCATGGTGGCGGCGCAGTGATGTTGGCTGCGGCCGACAGGGTGATGAACGGTGGGTATCCCTCGTGTAGCTTTGGTTGGCCCAGATCTGGGTCCACTTGGGCCTGATCTCGGTCTGAGATGGGCCATGCGTGGTGCTGACACCCTCTGGAGGTGGGGCGACGGTGTGGGTCGTGTAGGAGGGCGACGGTGGTGGCGGCTGCGCTGCAGCAGCGTGGCGACGAGGACTTTATGGGCCCTTTTTTGGGCCTGGCTGGGCCCGAGACCTGGTGTGCCCATATGCTGCGCCCCGGTCAGTAACCGCCATCAGCGGTGGAGGTTGGTCTCCTCCGCGTGGCTGTGCCGCTTCTTATATCATGTGCCAACCAGTCCTGTCCCCGACTTGCAGGTCATGCAGTGAACCTGGCCCAGTGGGTGCATATCCGCGGATGCCGGGGCGGTGGCCCCGAAAGGTGGTCTGCAAGACGTCCCTTCAGTGGAGGCGGCTCCCGGAGGCGACTTGCGATGGTGGTCCTCAGACCGGCGGACGTTCGACAAGTTTGGGTGAGCTCGGTGGCGACGGAGCTGTTGCTTGACAGCTTGATGGGGATATGCCTACCGGGGTATACCCAGCAGGACGTTTCCGACTGGCCCAGGAACTGGCGAGTGGGCCTGCAAGATGGCGACTGGATCGAGGCCCGGTGTGGATCCAAGCGACTGAAGTCAAGGCCCAAAGTAGTAGATACGCCACGGATTAGGTTAAACGAGTACCGAAGCCTTAACTGATTCGGTTGAGATATGTAAACCCTAGGGGAGGTGAGTCTATATAAACCTCCCTACAGGGCGTGTAGAGACACGTTCCATCATACACCCAAGCGACTCGCCGCCTAGCCGCCGACCTCGCCCCGTTGTAACACCATCATAATACAATCTAGCAGGAGTAGGTCTTTACCCTCCGGGGGGCCGAACCGGGGTAAAACCCTGTGTCTCTGCCCTCATCTCGCACCGCAGATGGCTGGCCGCCCTTGCCCTCGTTCTACTACTCGCTGTCGATTGCATCATCTGCCGTGACCATTCCCACGACAGTGGCGCCCACCGTGGGGCCTGGCCGGTCTGTCCGGTGTTCTGCGGCGAGATCCAATCTGCCCATCAACGAGACGGTCACCACCGGCTGCATGATAGCGATCGGCGAGATGCTCCAGATTTTGCCGAGCAGCTACGTCTCGGCAGCGCGACCCGTCACGCACAGCATGATCTTGCCGGTCGGCACGATCAGCCTCTTCGTTGGCCTCACCGACGTCATCACCTCGGAGGACTCGGCTCGCATCCGCGAGTCGCCGCCACGCGACCAGCTCTCCGAGAGCCAGGTCCGCACGATCCATCGCCTCGCCTCCGAGTACAATTCGGCCCACAGCGACGTGGACGAAAACTCCGTGGCCGCGGAAGACGCGGCCCTCAACGACGACGCCGACTCGGCGACCCTGGCGTCACTCGCCGGATCCATCACCGCGGCTTCACCAGCGGGCTCCATCACCCAGGTCTCCAACATGGGAGACTTCGAGGATCCCTCCATCCTTGGGATCTTCGACTTGACCGGATCGTAAAATTCCCGATCTCCGCGACGGGACCAGCCGCCACGCCATGACCTACATGGCGACCGCACCGATCCGCCGGAGGACCCTTCTCCACCCCGATCCTCCTAACGCCACGGCAACGGAGGTCGAGGAACTCCGCTGGCGGCGAAGGCAGGAGCAAGCCGAAAAATTTCGCCGAAAGGTGTGACGCGCAGAGCCGCTACCACCAACAGCGAATCAGTCGCTTTGAATCCCACGCCCAGGCGCGCCCTGAACTTCGACGATGAACGACCTGCCCGCGTGGTCGAGCGCCGACCGTGAGAACGCGCCAGAGGAAGCACCAGCCCACTGTGGTCGACGGCGCCCCACCTCCACCCAACCGCACACCTCCCAGGGACCAACCGCGGATAGTGGTCTCCTCATGGGAGCGAGACGCGAATGGCCTACCACTGTTCTCCACCCCGATGGACAACCTCGTGGCAGGTCGAGCAGCGGCCGACAACATCAAGGCCACCGGCGACGGCGCCTTACAGATCCAGTACGTGAGGGCCCTGCTCGCAAAGGTGGTAGAGCAGCAAAACGCAGGCGCCGACTCGCATGGCCGGGTGTACTCGCGTTCTTCGGGCAGCAGAGCGGCCTCAAGCGGCCGCCCATTGGCGGTAAACACCCTCAACCGCCCGCCACCAGAGTCACTGCAGCTGCAGCATCGACCCGCAAACGCGGCACTCTCCACCAACGACCCCAGGACAGCGACCAACTTCGTCGCCACCAACGGTTAGCCCGTCAACGCCCGCACCCACATCATCATCAACCAAAGCTGGCGCGCAAACCAGCCCGACGACCTGCGGCACACCCTATCCAATCGCCACGACGGCGAGCCGATGGGATCGCTAAGTCGACTCGGGCCCAGGTGCTTCGGACCGATGAACCGAGGCGAAAAATACCCGGCGAACTTCAAGGCGCCGAAGGAAATAGAAAAGTACGACCCTTCGTACGACCCCTCTGTGTGGTTGGATACATACCTCATCGTGATGGGGATTGCTGGCCACACCGACCTGCTAGCCGCCCGTTACCTCCCCCTGATGATGGAGGGAACGTGCAGGAAGTGGATCAACACCCTTCCCCAGGATAGCATTGACTCCTGGGAAGAGATGCGAGACGCCTTTGTTAGGCACTTCGAGTGCTCCTACACGTGCGCCACCACCATCGAGGACCTGGAGCGATGCGTCCAGGGACCCCGCGAGTCGACCCGCAACTGGGTCCAGCGGTGGCAAGAACTATGGTACAACGCGGTCGGCATTCACCCGGACACCGCGATCCATTGCTTCAAGACCTCGTGCCGCTACGAGCCCTTGTTCGCCAAGCTCAAGCGATATTCTCGCACGCTCGACAATATACCGGACCTCCTCGAGATCGCCAAACGGTATGCGGAGGAAGATCCAAACCAGGAAACCGACGACGAGTCTGGAGGCCAACACCGCACAAGCGGCAACGACAACGGACGACGATCCGACCTACGCTACAGAAACACCCGCCTCACCGGCAAGCGCCACAGTGACGGGCGAGTCGACTTCGTCGCCAACGCCGGGCACGCGCAGCGCGAGCCCAAGAGCTTCTGCCGCGATGGAGGGCAACGCCGCGACGGCGGTGGAACACCCTCAGAATCGACCCTATGCAAGTTTTAGCGAAACTCGCCAAACCCGCATAGAAACGATTCAAAGGTGCCCACCAGGCACTTTCGTGCGGGTGGAAAACGAAGTAATAACATTACACAACAGTCCTTGATGGGACCCACGTAGTATATATATACAACAAATGACTCCATGAGTCAAGAATACGTATATAATACAAAGATCCAAATCACCTTGAAAACGATAGAGCGCCCAGCTACGGACAAGATGCAAATGGGGCTAAGAGCCTCAAGAATAACCAATGGCGCCCATAACCTGCAGCCAAGCCGAAGGGTAACCTCACTAACGACGCCGATCTCAAAACCGCTTAAACAAAAGGGTGCCGACAAAGGGCAAAGGAAAAAGAGGAGCGTCGATCGAGGCCAAGACACGGCGAGGCTAGAATTCATGTCCTCGCCACATAGGTATGGTGGATCAAGCGGCAGCTAAAGATGCACTAAACAACCTCAGAGACTCGATACAACCGCGGCCATCGAGAGGGATAAGAAAGAGCTATTCGATCCAACCTGAATCTTACACCAAACAATCCCATCCCGGTATTTCTCGAGACCAAACGAGAAGTCCACCGAGGAACTCACAGTTGGCGTTTTATTTATTCGCTTATCGCAGGAATTACTAGTCGTATAGATAGTCATCCCGATAGAATAAGCAAAGGCACTTTTAGTTAACCATTCGTTATAGTTGCAACACTTACTAGTCGACACAATTAGCATGAGATAACCCCAAAACCCAGCAGCTTGTTGGTACTTTTATTTAGCCATTCTGCTAGAAGTTGCAATACTTACTAGTCGATACAATTGTCGCAAGCGACAAACCAAACAAGCAATTGTTGGCAGTTTTATTTAGCCATTCCATTATAGTGAAGCTGATTACTAGTCATTATAAAGTCAAGTTTATAGCACTACTTTAGTTATAGTTGTCTATGATCGAGATACTGTGCTCCAAGTCGTCCATAATCATGACACGGCTTTTCGAAAGTTTTACCCGGCCGGGGTGCACCAATAGCAACACACGCTCGATCAACCTTGGAAAAACCAAATCAAAACCCAACGAGGCCTTCACGACAAAGCAATCACAGGATTCAGAAATATTTCAGGGGGCCACCCATTAAAGTAGACCAAGAACGGCCGCCGCTCGAGACGGACTCAAGGTTGTGGGGGGGACTCAGGAACGATCGGGAACCCAAAGCTGGCTTGTCGACACAAGGAATCGTGCCACGATCCTAAACAGACAGGTGCTATCCATCGCACAATCGTAATAAAGCAAAGCATGGCATAAGTACAGATAGTAAATAAAACCTCAAACTAGTTTGTGGCCCCAAGAAATAAGAATGAATCAAGCTCGCTGTGGGTCCCATAATCCTCCCGGATGTGGATAGCGCGATAAATCAAGGAACAGTATCAAGTACCGGGTCCCACGGACACAAGTGGACGGTTAACAACCAAATAACATCTATTGCCCACCTGTGCCTCTGCTTACTTACTTCAATTTTAGTTGTTAAACAGTAATTAAAGTGAACGATAAGTAAAGCCATGATCATCTCCAACATCAAACATGCGGCAATACTCCAACAACTGTGGAACTTGACGGCACGCAACAACACTTGAGCAAGCGACTACAACGCGCAGGTCCAACTATCTACCAAACAACAGGTAATAGGAGGTGT
Source organism: Avena longiglumis (assembly GCA_030063025.1). Classification (NCBI taxonomy): domain Eukaryota; kingdom Viridiplantae; phylum Streptophyta; class Magnoliopsida; order Poales; family Poaceae; genus Avena; species Avena longiglumis. The sequence continues at coordinate 425,626,315 of CP125978.1, forward strand.
CCAAGGCAATATAAGGCTGCAAGGGATATCACGGGTACGAAAACTAGAGCATCGCAACACAGATAGCAATAGATCAACATGAGGGAATAAATACTATAAAAGTAAGATAGGTAGCAAGGGGGAGATGCTCGCCTGAAAATCATTGCCGAAGGTTCAACCGAAGATCGGGTCGACACTCGCATCAACTCAACGGCCTTATCCGCGAAGAACCAAAACACTAGAATAAACACCGGATGCAATATTTAATACTACGGCAAAAGATCGGGCATGCTTATGATATGATGCATGGCATGGCAAAGGTGCGATGCAATTAGGCCATATTAAGCGGAACCGGGGTCCCGACAATTAATTAGGTGGTTCATGTTATTTATCTACCCCGCAAATTAAATGTTGTTTAACAAGGCAGAATATATCACCGGTTCGCTACACAAATTTAAATGAGGCCAATATGAGACTAGATTTGCCCGCATATGGGCCCCATATTTAATTATGTGGTGAATCGGCATAAGGCCCCCAAACCACAGACAATATGCATGTAAGTATGACAATTCAATATGCATCAATTTGTTATTTCATTTATAAAATAGGGCTCGAGAAAAGGGTCACACATGGGTTCGACGATCTTGGGGTTCCGGGGTTCGGGGTTCGGTCTCAGGGTTAGACGGAATCAGCGGAATCGGATACAAGATGGAGAACTTGGGTCCAAGCGGTCGATCTTGCCGCATCCGGGGAGAAGAACTTGGTAGGCGTCGGGGGCACATCGGACTCGCCCTGGTCGGTGCCGATCTTGTCGTCACGAAGATCTTGTCGGTCCGCGCCATTGAGTCGGTCTTGGCATTCGGAATGAAGAACTTGGCGTATCCGCGTCGGCGATCTTGGCGTTCTTCAGATTCGGTCCCGCGCTTTGGATCGGTTCGGGTCCGGAAGTAGATCTTGGTGCTCGGTTCTCGACGCCGACACGGAAGAAGGTCTTGTTGCGCTGGGGTCGCTGGCATGTCGTCATGGATGCTCCGAGGAAAGATCTTGGCGTGCCGGGGTTCAACTTTGAATCCAGATCTGGTCTTCGTATGGGCTTCGGTTCCATGAAGGAGGACTCGTGGTCTCTCGATCCGCCGCCTTGTTCCGGTCGGGCTTGGGGCCTTTCAAGATCTTAGGGTTGACTTGAGTCCCCGAGCATACATGTGTGCAAAAGGGGAACTTATGGCGGGGCTCGTGGCAACGCGGGTGCCGAGCAGGGCGGCCGGACGCAGACGGGCGGTTGCTGGTCGGGACGAGCACCGGCTGTGGTGAGTTCCACGGTGGAGGTCGTGGACGGGCTCACGGAGACGACGCGGCCGGAGGCAGCGGCATCACGCCGGGCGCCGCAGATTTGTGGTGGACGGAGGCGCTCGCGAGGCCGGAGGACGGCGGCACGGAGGCGGGTGAGCGAGGGTAAAGGTGGGCGCGCGCAGGTCGCAGAGGAGGGGCGCGGCGCCCGGCCTTGGGCCCATGGAAGCTGCCAGAAGAGGGCCGGGCTGGGCCGCGGAGGGGTGAGGTCGCCGAGGCGGGCGAAGCTGGTGGCGGGCACGCGGGAGGAGGCGCGGCCCGAGAGGCGGGCGGGAGCATGGGCGAGGCGAGGTGGCGAAGGCCGAGTCGGGCGGCTCGGGAGGAGGCCGACAGGCGACGGGGGCCAAAGGGATCAGTGAGGGGCGACGCCAGGGCAGGGGTAGGCGAGGCGGGGAGGCGCGCTGGCAGCAAGGCCGGGAGGAGGCCGACGGTACTGAGGCGGGAGTCTGCAGGAGAGAGGCTGGGCGCTGAGGAGGAGGAGCACCTGGCACTGGCGCGGAGAGGACGGATGGAGTGGGAGCCAAGCGACGGAGAGGAGGCGGGAGGAAGGCTTGGCCGGGACGGGCCGGGGACACGGGGAGGAGGCGGATGCCAAGAGGAGGAGGGCGAGCTCGGAGCGGGCGGTGAAGGTGAGGGAAGGGAGGGGAGGAGGGGTGGCGAGGTGGGGGTAGCTTAGAGGGAAGAAGGTGAGGGGAGAGAGGAGGAGGAGCGTCGGGCGTGAGAAGTGGGCGCGTGGAGGACGCTGGGGCGGTGGGGTCGGGGGAGTGGGGTGGGGCCTGGGGACAGGTATGGCTGGGTGGGGTTGGTGGCGCCAGGGTGGGTTGGTGGCGCTGGGGCCAGTGGGGTTTGACCAGGGAGGGCAGGTGGGGTAGGAGAGGGACTGTGGGGTGGGACCCGGGGCAGAGAGAGTGGAGAGGGAGGGTAGATGGGGCTAGGGTGAGAGAAGGAGAGAGGGTGGAAAAGTCTGGGATTGATGAGGTGGCGGGGTGGGTAGGGATTAGGGGAGAGGGTGAGGTGGCGAGCTGGGATAGGTGGGTAGAATAGGTTTGGGTAGCTTTAGCATTCGGGTAGGCTGGTTTAGGTGGACCGATTTTATTCCGGGGGTGGTCGACTGGGTCGAATCGGCCCGTTCGACTGCCCCCATAAAAATGATTAAATAATTTTGTTTGTTTCAAACAGACTTTTGCAAACCGATAGCAAACAAAACAAAATAATCCGGTGACCTGGGTTTTGCATTTGAACAAAGACGGGGCGTTTAGAAAACAAGAACAGGTTTTTCCGCAAATAGTTTTATGCAAGCAAATGCAAGATGATGACGATGCTCAAATGCAAGGTGGCATGATGACATGAGCATGCGGTCATGATGATGCAATGCACAAAAAACAACGCGATTTTCTAGTAGTGGTTTTGCGGGATGCCACAATTCGACACCACTAACAATGGATCTCGCCCTCGAGATCCGCCTCATGGTACCGAAAGGAAGGTCGGCGTCACGATCCTTCTCGCTTTGTAGATCCTCGCGACACCACTAACAAGAGGTCGTTGTCCGTGATCGCCGAGAACACTCCGGAACAAAGGTCAAGGTAGAGGTATCAACAACAAAGCCACCTCTAGCTTCGAGAAAGAGGGAACCGATGCATTCTCATCCACTTCAATGTACAAAAGCGGTAGAAGGGGTAGCCATGGGGGCCAATCCATCACGCACTCCAAACTACTACTCGCACAATCAATGGAAAAGCGGCAACCATTCTCGAATCGATCAAGATCTCGACCAACGAGGTTCGTACAAACGAGTGATGCATCAGATCGGATCCCGTGATGATGTCGCCGTGTCGGAAAACACCGAAGGCACAAACAAGGAACAAAGAATGGTACCACGTAAGACGGATTCCTCGGGATAGCATGAAGACCAGATGTAGAAGCATCACAACTAAAGGAGGAAGCGAAACCCTAAAGGTACGATGGAACCCAACCACGAGAATTCCTGGACTCGAAGAAAGATAAGAGAGCAGATTCAAAACACGTCGAGATAAGAGGAGAATAGCAGAGGGTAAGAAGTAAATCAGACTCA